>VZRX01018327.1:534914-571000 GCA_013398075.1 Notiomystis cincta | reverse complement strand
TGGCAGCGCTCCGTTTCCTCCCCCACTGATTTATTTTTTTTTTCCCCCAGCCATTGCAGCTCCCCCCCATCCGCCACTGCCGCACAGTCGCGGAGGCCGCCGGCCCGCAGGTGTCGTGTTTCACCGCGGCGGCCGAACCGGGCAGGCGGGAGTCCTTACCGCTCATTTCGGGNCCGCTCCGCTCCGCTCCGCTCCGCCCCGCGGCCTCTCCGCGCCCCCCGCCCCGCCCTGCCCGCGCCGCCGCTTCAAGGGGCACTGTCCCCGCGGAGAGCCACATCCTCTGCCAGCCCGCGGGGCTCCCCCTCCGCTTGCTACTGTAATCTACAGACCGTCATTGCCTGCTGTGATCCGAGTCATTTAACTGAAAGCTTTTACGTTAATTAGCATAACTAAGTGCTTAAGAATTACTTAGGCCTAGTCCTTCCAGAGGATTTTCCTTGAGCTGACCTGCTAATCAGTTTACACCTAAGAAAGGCGGTGCACAAACAGATCTGGTTGCAAACAAACACTTTCCGGCCCGGCGTTTGGAGAGCTGCAATGACTTTGATACTAATCTGTGTGGATACTGCGGCTCATGAACACTTCTATACTTAGCATTAGTCTAATGTGAACGGTGATGAATCACTGCTATCCCCAGGAGGAAATAGCATTCAGGATTTACTGCAGCACATTAGGTTAACTATGGCTCTATAACCGAACACCCACACTTTGACATCACACAGGCGATGATATGCATCACTGACGCAAGCACTGACAGGATCAAACACAAAGGCCACAGCAGCTGAAACAATAGAGCGCCAGCTGACGTAGCAGCACACCCCTCTAACACTGATGGGCTGCAGTAAATCAATAGTCCCAGATGCCACAAACAGTTGCACCACTCTGTCTTTTACATAAGGGCTAAGACTTCCAAGTTTAATTTTGGGTTCGCAACAGCTACAACTAATTAAAAAATCCAGTAACAACAACCACCACCAACTGGTCTACATTTGTCTTGTAAGCCATGCCTGGAAAATACTTCCAAATTAATACTTTAAGTTAACCTCAACAGCTTTACACGTACTAGGTGCAACTTAATAAAAGCAAGTAATGAGAAAAACGGAAAGCAAGCACAGAACTTACTGTTTGGCCTAAGCTGGAGAAGAAGAACAAGAAGGAACTGGGATCGCTGCAAGGACACAGGTGATCAGAAGACTTCAGCTTGCAGTGCTGTCAATTTAACGTATCCCTTATGCTCTAAATTCATCCTGACAAAACAATCTCTTCCCTTCCCCCATCCATCTGTCTACTTTTGCCATCAAGGCTGGGGAAAAGCAGCTGACAAAGCCGCAACATCAATTGAAATGTATTAACTGACTAGGAAAAAAAGAGAGAAATCTATCAGTAGACAGCAGCCTGGCAAACAAAAGGAAAAACTGAAGGTAAAACATTATCATAGTTCCTTTCAAAAGGGGAGCAGAGGGAGGGAGAAGCATCAGTTTCATCTACAGAGACTTTGGAATAATGGATAAAAGAGCAGAAAGCTATGAAGCCTAACCAGAGTATTTCTAAAGATTACATCCTAATGAGATCCCAATCTTTCCCATGAAACCACACATACATATTCACAAGAAAATCCCTTCTCAGGCAAAGTGCAGAGATGACAGGTTCCTATAGCACTTTATCATGAATGCAGCTATCAGTTTTCTTTTATAATGGCCTGATATACTTTCAAAGGCAAAAGATGACAATGGTTTCTATGTTCAAATGTTAAATGTACTTTTATTTCACCTGTTTCTAAACAAGGACCATGGTGCAATTCTGTAAAGTCCATGCCTTTGAATAGCACAAACTTCATAACACAAAGTTAACACTTGAGAATTTGCAGAAGAATGATTGTAGTCGTTTAAGACACTACAATAATAAGACATTTTATACCTACTTTCTTAAGCAACTGTATGCCACAGTGACGAATTCTACTTTACTAAAAAAAAGGAATAATGATTCAAAGATGTTGATATGGAAATACAACACACACTGTACTGTGCAGCACAGACTGTTAAATTACTCTGTTTAGTTTGCCAGCTTAGGGCAATGATTTAGTAACTATGTGGAAGAGTTACGTCAAAAAATTGTTCGCTCCGTCACAGAATTTCAGTTTAAATATTGGGTGAACCATAAATCACTGCATTTCATAGGGAGTCAAATGTGATATACCATACAGAGAGGCTTTGATAAAAATGTTATTATTCTTAGCAGGAAAAATAATCTGCTCTCATTCTAATCAAACTGCACTGCATATTTGTCTAGCTCTTTCTTCAAGGAGAATTTAATTTCCTAACACTGATGCTGAGCAGTACAGATCTGCAACTTTTTCAAACTAAAATTTAATATTTGTGCATGCTGCTTAATCATGTTGCACTTGATTCACAACATTCGGAATAATCTACAATTTAATCATCTAACAGTTGTTACCACTAGAACTGGTGTTTTTCTAATCAGGTGGGTTTGAACTTTTTTCTTCATATAGCACTGCAGACCAGGAAGTTTAAAAGCTGAGCACTGCTACTGACAGCTGCTTGTGGTTAAGAGTGAAAAGCACAAGTGAGTCTCAACAGTCGGCAGCTCTTGGTGTGTAGTGTCTTCCACAAAAGACTCTGTTGATCCAGAGAAGACAGATCTTGGAAGGAACAAGCATTAACTTCAGCTTCCTCCCCCTGCCTGCCTGATTGTGCTAAGAATAGTATTACATGTATAATTACTTATAAAAGCCTTTTCATCATCCTGATCTTCAACTTATTACAGTAATGAGTTATTTTCTTTTTTTACTTACCTGGCTACACTGGCTTGAAACTAGAATGCAGAATTATCTAGCACATTCTGCTGTCTCAACTGGCATTCAAAGAAGCCTCCTTTTCTTTGTGGAAATTTCTTAACATTACTCCTCCCCAAATTATTATGAACACACACACACACACAAATGCATCTATGTGTATATACACACACACACACATATATATACATAAAATGACTTGAATATTACTTATTGAATATTATTTATCCAAATCTAATGTATTAATTAAGAAAATCAATAGCATTCATATAAATGCTGGAACAGTTTTACCATATTCTAGGGTAAGATACTTAAAAATTATGGACAAGAGAGAAGAGTCCATGAATATTAAAAAAACCCCAAACCAATTCTGTTTGAGCAAACTGGGATTAATACATCATACACAGTGTCAGGAACCACAGCAAAAAATCATATCAGAAAAGGCTGTCAAGAAGAAATTCAGTGCCCAACTCAAATTTTGTTTGTATCCAAGGCAGACATCTCTAAAGACATACTACTATGAGTCTCTGGAATCCACTAATAACAAGTACTTTCATTTGAAAACCTTTGAGCTGTCTAGGTTTAAATCTAATTATATAAATGAATACAATGCAGATTCGTATTACCCATTTAAAATAAAACCACAGCAGAACAAAAATTGTTATGATTATAAACAGCTGAAATCCTCCTAGTATGTACAATAAATACAAAATACATCTTTCTTTAAAAGGACCAGTTTGGGAGTGATCATTCCTAACTAGAAGATATAAAACTAAGTTAGTGAGATGTGGGGTATTTCAGTTTTCCAGAAATCCCATAATCCAAGATTCTACATGATTTAGCAGAAGAGGGAAAAATAGGTAAATCTAGAAAGACATTGGCTGGCTCCACCACTAGAGTTCTAGGGCTAAATCTTTTCCTCAGTATAAGGTAAAAAGTTAATGTCAACTGCTGATTTTTAAAAACCCTCCCATCCAACAGCTCTGTCTCACTGAAATTATACTCTCTTAGATGCAATTCTTGTATTAGGTGAGTCTGCTGCTCTGATCAGATAAAAGATTATTTTTAACAATTCTAAGCAACGGAAAGAGTTTGGTCCTACAGGCCTACCTCTCTTCACACTCACTGCATACAATTATTTTTTGTCTCCATGTGACATGTTCACTTGAGTCCACCATCAAAGTTTCTGGCAACACTGCAGTTCCACAAACAAATGTTTAGATGTAGGTTTCTTAACCATGAAATAGATTTTGAAGTAACATTTTATTACACAGTTTTGTTTCAAATCGTGAGTGGAGAAAACAATCCCTGAAGCTGACAATTCAAAAGATGACATTTGTGATGAGAAATCCTTCTGTCATGTCACAAACCGTAGGGAAAAAGATTCAGGCAAATCATACAGAATCACATGACCAAAGAGAGACTTCAGATCGAATTGAAAACATCTGATGTCACACAACTTACACTTTGCAGCATCTAAAGCAAACACCTGGCTTCAGCAGCATGATTCACTGGCTGCCTCCAGAGGACAAGTCTGTGCTTCTGCACATTTACCACAGCTTGCTCCTATTTAGGAGAGTGCTATGAACACCGAACTAAGAAACAAGCTGGGTCACTTCTGCTGCAGATAGACCACTAAAAACTGGAATGGAACATACTTAACTCCTTAAATCCAAGAGCTTCTAGGCAGAAAATCCAGAGCCAGCCTTTAAAACAGGAAGCAGAACCCAGGACTTCACCTAAATCATAGAGGATTGATTCCCCATTACATCAACAGCAAAAGGCAGATTGCTTTCCCATGTATTTTCCCTCTAGAATCTTTTTTTGAGGTGAAGATACCCATTTCCAAAAGACAACAAAAGAAAAGGCCAACCCAGAATATCCCAGAGCCTCATGGGAAGGGGACACTCCTGGAATTGGGGAGCTACAGGTTTAGATTCTGTGATACTTGCAGAGCTCAGATTTTTTGGTTGTGGGCAAGTGCTTTAAACAATTTCCTGCTGATGATACTGTTTGCATTTCAGGATAAACTTAATATAGCCCAAGTAAACAAGTAGCCTTTCTTTTTGGAGAGACAGAAAGGCAACATTTATATACTGTCTCTATACTGTCTCTGACGGCTGTCTTCTGACTGTCCCCTGCAGCCTCGTGTTTTGTAAATTTAGAGGCATGTAGGGAATTCCATAGTCAAAACAGAAGCAATGGATCCAGCCTGCTTGCTAGGATTAGATCATTATTTAGTGGGTGACCTGGGCTGCACCTAAGACCTCTGCAGCTAAGTCTAAGTTACAACTAAGGCAGAATCCAAGCATCCTAAACATGACGCCTTGCAATCACAATTCTTCCCATAGACATATTTTTCTCTGTCTTTTCACTAATAACAAGTCTATGAACTCAGCTACAACAGGGGATGCTCTGAAGACAGTGGAAAAAAATGTTTGACAGAAAATCTACTGATCTTGAACATGGTTATCATTGCAACTGACCTGATTTAGATTGAGATTTCTGATTCTGCTGATGACTTAAGGTCCACACACAAGAGCTTTATACACACACAAGCTTTGCAGAAATTTGATCTCAAATTAATTAATCCCAAATCAGGATACACATAAAAAAAGCACTGATATTGTCAGTCAGACTTAACAACACAGAAGGGTGCCATGCTTGCTACAAACATCTGCAGCCTCTTCTGCAGTGAAATGTTTCTACTGTCACACAAATCATTTAACACTATCAGCCAATTTGCACTGCAAACCTCACATTTTGTTGCTGAAAGTGAAGTGGGAGTGGTTTCCAGGGTCTGCAATCTAACTAATAACTAATAAAAACGTATAAACCTGTATGTTTTAAACTTGTTTTGGAATTTTAAGTTTTAAATTCGGTCTTTTTGGTGTTTTATGTGACTAAGACTTCCTTGATTCTCCACAATGAATTCTTTACAGATCACTTGAACGAGGAATTATTTTCTACAAATCTCAAGCAAGCTACCACATACAGGAAGTATGTCAGCTCAAATACTAAGAGCATATATGACAAAGGCTTCTCTTGATAAAAGGCTTTCAGCACTGTTAATAAACATGCATTACCAGAAAGTATCTGGAAAAGCAGTAAGCTGGGACCAGAAACAAAGATAAGCCTATACCACTGCAGTGTTCTTTTCAAATTCAATTTGCTTTGTAACCAAATATGTTTTGGAAAGTAACACACCCCCTTGCTTTGGCATCCAAAATGAACCTGGAGCCAGAAAGAACTACGTAAGGAATCTACTCACCTGTGCCAAACAAGAGGCCAGGGATGAAACTATCTTGGCTCAGACATACAACGGTTGTCATTCCAAACCAGAAGAAAGGAAAAAAGACACATGCATACAGTGGAGTTCCTTACCATACATTATGTATGGATCAATATATCCCTCCATGAAGGAGCTGAGACAAGAAAATTGCTTAATAGCTGTAAAGTAAATGTGCCCTTTGTGCAGAAACCTTTTTATTGCTTCACTACTCTCTGGATGCAGGAGATGTAAATTTTCTGTTGTTGAACCACGAGGGCTCAAGGCCTGAAAAACACCTTATGAATCAAGTCCATTCACCTGCAATTGCAATTTCATTCCTCTTTCCCATTATCATACATCAAGATCCACCATAAATGGATTGAGGTAGAAGCATAAAGACCAATATCAAAGCAGTTCTTTCACCCATATGTCTCCCCACTGGACTGCTGTTCTAGAGCACCACCCTCCTATGTAGCCATGTTTCTTGTAATAATATAAAAGTATTTCACAGCCATTTGAGAGCCAACTGGACTCTAGACTAGCTCTGGCATTATTTTTTTTTTTAAATCTGTGTTGTTTTCTACCAAAACTCATTTTTAGCCAAGCAAATCAAGCTCTTATTTTTATATTTTCTCCTGAATATCCTAACAGTTCTTTTTCAAAGTACCAGGAATCAGCTTCATTTCATCTCTTGTAAACATGAGTTACCAAATTATAGTTGAAATTTCGGTAGAATCCGGTAAAATGCTACTAACATCCCAAGCTATACTAACTGTCCTGATGCATTTTATGATTACACTAAGCTTTACAGATACATTATACTGCAGATAATATTTATCTTGTGAGTCAAATAGCTTGCCTGCTTCTTCCTCCTGCTTATCAAGTTTCAAGTGAGGAGATCCCCATCTATAATTTATTAATCTTATGCACGACCTTGCATTGTATATAATTGCATTTCACTCAGTTCAGTGGTACCATTCAAACAACACTCCTTTAGACAACCAGTGCACGTTCTTGTCAATCTTTTACCACTTCTGGAATATGGATTTCCTGTGCCTTTAGAGTTGTCTGCATGATCAGCTCTGCTGAAATACCAAGTATTTCTAGAATGTCTCGTTAGCTGAGAGACACCCGAGTGCATTGATTACTGAGTGATTAAAAAGGAATATATTTACATCCTAGGCTAGCTGTGCATCATATTTTAGCATTCAATCCTTTCCTATTTCATGTACAATTTAGAACCTTCAAAATAAAAAGGTTACAGTGACTCTGCTGAAGTTCTTTGGAAATAGTGATCAAAACCATTCTGTGCTTTGCTCTCAAGGAGACAGGCAACATGCAGCTATCTCGCCTCAAGACTCTACTGCATATCTGCAATTCTTTACACCTGCATTTTCTGGTCCTATCTGCTTCCCACTGGCCTTCAGATCTGACAAAACTATATCCTAAATATATATAATCTAACCCAACATTAAGCCTCTTTTCCTCTGTGGAATGTTCCCAGGCACTTCAGACCTTTTTTCCAGCTCTCTGAAGCTGCACAGAAACATTTACTGTACTACTTGCCCAGACTCAGGAGCACAGTACCACCATACAAGAAGATGATCCAGCAACATACATTCACATGCTTCTGAAAAGAACTCCAAACCCAATATCCCTCTGTTTAAATATGGCCACCAACATGAGACCAGATTCTTTCCCATCAAAAATAATGGATCTGTTTTTCAGTTGAGAGGACAAGGCTCAGAAACTAAAAAAAAAAAAGACAACACACTGAAATTCTGTGAACATAATGCGCAATTGGAAAGCTATTGTGGAGAAATCAGTGCTCTATATGGCATTTGAAAGACCTGAGAGAGGATGAACAGAGAAAGCTGTGTGGGCATATTAATAATCTACTATGTGTCATATCTTTGCTGGAAAGTAATACAAGGAAATTTTGATGTGTATATAGCTACAATTAAAAGAAAAGATAGGGTATTTCCAAGGTACATTTTCTTCCTGTTCATGCAATTTTCCTTTGCATTAGAAGGGTGTAGTAACCATAAAACTGTATCTTTTACAAATATTTTACTGAAAATGCTACATAGATATCATGTCAGATTTACAACCTGTGTAGAAATGCACTGTTCCAACACACATGGGCTATAAGTGAAAAAGTGATCAAGCCATCAATAATCAATCTCAAAAACCTCACACTTGACAGTCCTCTTGTATCCATTTGTAGTACAGATCAGGGAAATGAATGGAAATTAGACTCACACTAGCCAGTCCTCTGCACCCCTGATCAATATTTGTTGATATTTACTCTTATTCTTTAGCTCTCTTAGCAGGTGATTTTTAAAACTCATTAGTGCTGAAAGAACTTTATCTGGTTCCACTTGTTTAGACTGTCGTTGTAATTTACTAAATATTTTCACTCATTAATGCATTGCATAGTCACCAGATGCCCCCCAAAACTGCACCACCAGCAGTATCACATTCTAATGGCAGATAATCGTTCTGCTTTTGACCCCAATTCAGAAAAAAAGTCACTTTCAGAAAAAAACCACAGTTTAGCTTCTCAAATTCTCAAACTCACCTTGGGCTTTAGGCAGCCCAAGGACCTGCCTGCAAGGTAGCTTTATTTGTATGTGCAATCATTTGAACAATGAGAGTAAAAATTCAGATAAAATTTTAGATTTAAATGAATTTTCAATCTAGGTAAGAGTCAAAGTACCTTTTTTTGGTACATCTAATAGAATCTGATCCAAAATCTTTGCCTGATCACAAAACAAGAAACAAAATACTAAGTATATGGAAAGCATAACAAAAAGAATAAATGCAAACTTAAGTATGTTTCACATAATTTTCCAAATCTATCTGCTGCTTAAGAGCTTTACTGAGATGTCTCTTGGCTGCATAAACCAGGGGAGCTAACTCTGTCCATAGAGTAGTGCCTTTCAGAGTACAAACTCTTCAAGTATAAAGCAGCTGAGGATGCAATACATTAGTACTTCACTTGAATGTTATCTTTTAAGAGACTACCTTAAAGACAGCTTGTTGGAAAAACAGAGGAGAAAGGCTGACCACTCTCTGCAGAAATATTTTTCTCCTTCTATCTGTTATGTCCAACTTTCATTCTGACTCATTCTTCTTTCTTAGAAAAGAAGGCTGCAGTATCATCAACTTACAGCTCCTGGACCTAACAGTTTTTTGCCTGCCTTTCCCCAGGAATTTGATTGTCTTAGCTTTGGTTGTTTGATTTGTTTTGGGAGCCAGCTTGCTAAAGTTGTGTTTTATGAGTAGAGCTTTCCCTGCTTTGGGGCTTTGTCTCAGCCCACAGTCCGGCTGTGGGCTTTGTTCAACACAGTCCATCTACTGTTAAATGATCTCTCCACATTTCATAAGATTTTCCTAGGATTGTTGCCAAACTTCATCAGGAAGAGGTTCTCATGAGGAATACCCACTCTCCTTCTCATAGTAATTTACTCACATTTTATTGAAACTACAATTTCATATTAACTCCTTTTAAGATTTATTAATGAGCAATAATATATAGTATAGGCATTTATACTTCTTACTGCAGCTTTCTTCAGTTGCCTTGAAAGGCACATCCATTCAACCTTTGAACTGTAAAGATCATCCAAGGGACACATTATACACAGTATTTATGAAAATGGCCCATATATAGAGCATCAAAGCAAAAGGATAAGTGAAACTTTTGAGGAATGGGCTACTGGGAAAACAAATTGAGAACAAGCAAAGGAGATAAACCATATCCTCACTGAATAGCTGATCTATCAAAAGGAAAGGAAGGTTGTCAGCTTCTCTAGTAGCTCCAGTACCATTAACCTGAGACCCATCTAAAAATTCCTGGATGCTAGAGTCACTTGAAAAAATCTGAGGCTCTTTGGATGGTGTCCTAGGGCACCTGCTCTAGACAATTGAGTTTTTCAGGACAACTGGAAAGCCCTTTGCAGTGTGAGAAAGAGCTTCTCTTTGGCATAAAGAAACAAGAATAGCAGTGTGGATAGCTGCATTCACATCCAGTGAATTTGGCCCTTCCAACTTTGAACCCCTTTATGATTACACTGTTTCTTAATGGCTGTAAGTGGCTGAACTTACATGCTTGTAACCGGTCTTTAACTCACATTACATAGGAGCTGTTTATATTTGTGCACAGCTAGCCTGTATGTAATGACCTTGTTATCTTCTGTCTCTTCTTCCTTTCCCTCATTTGGATAATAAACTGCTTTAGATGTAAAACAGATTGCTGCATGTCTGCAAAAGGAAGAAGGGGAAGTTATATTACCAAGATTTTAAATAAAGCTGAAGAGTGACACGATCACGTAAGTCATGCAAGCTGACAAAATCTCAGTCATTTCACAGACAGTCAAAAAAGACAGCTATTAATTTACTATTAATAAACACATGCACAGTCACATCTATCAAGCTGTGTGCTGCTGATTCATCTATTACTACAAAAAAAAAAAGCAAAACTAAGAATAGAATTAAAAATCCCTGGGTTCAAAGTTGCAGCCTTTAGTTAGATATTTCATTCTTGCAAGAACAGACAAGACATTGGCCTTGCAAAGGTGAAAATGAAGGAAAGGGAGATGAACCTCCGGGGTACTGAACGACTTTTGGCATCAGAGAAGGCACGGAGGCAGAGCAATGTCGGGCCCTGTAAGCTTGCTGGCATGGTTGGGGCAGCCTGGGCATATATGAGGAACTGGCTCTGTTCTGAGGAATTCTGGAAAAACAATGGCCACGAGAGCTGCTCCACAACCATGAAGAGTTTTCTTCCCCAGGTTGTCTGCAACCCTTCACAACCACCAAGGGCCTGACAGTGGCAGTGGCACAAGACAAGGCAGCCGTGACTACTTTTTGAAGTACAAATAGGACAAAACTAAACCAAAATCAATTGAAAGCTATTTCTTATTAACAGTAATTCTGGGATAGAAGTCTGAATAGTTTGACAGCTACAACTGTACATCAAGAATGCAGCAACACAACTTGAATTGCACAGGGTGGAACTATAAGGAACTCTCCCGAGGTCTCATCTAACAACTGCAGCATTTTCCAAAAGATGACACACCAGCCTGTATTTGTACTGTACATAAGTTGTGAAAGAGGATCCAGCAAAAGTCCTTTATGCACAAAGTTCCAGCCTTTCCATTTTCATGAAATCCAGTACAAAGCTCATTTAAAAACATTGTTTGAGTTTCTACAAAACAAAAATACAATTTGTTTTTAAATAATCAGATAATGAAATTAAAGAACTTCTTCCAGTCTTTAATGTTTGCAATCTTCATGAATCTTTATTATTTCCATTAATCAGATTGCATCCAATTAAGATAAAGAAAATGCTATCAGTTTAAGTTATGCTAAATGTTTGTACATAACTGAAAATACTAAATAAAAAGCCCATAGCTCTATTTTTTTTATTTCATTCAAACTGCTTACTTGCTTACATTAGACAACCATTCTACTAACACCAGAATCTGAGAAGAGATCCCACCAATTTTTTTTCCTTCTTTTCCCCCATAAAGCAAGTAATATAGGGTTATTTCTTTCCCATCAAGAGCATAGTCAGAGAAGAAATCAGATTAACTGATTGCAGTGCCATGGGAATATTATAATATTGCCAGACACAAACCTGTCAAGCTTAACATGCTTCCTACAAGGCTCATCCAACTGATTCGAGACTCAGGCAATAATAGCACCTGAATCTCAGCAGCTTGAGTTAATACTTCACAGCCTTGGGGGCTAGACATGTCTGACTAGAGTAATGGAAACCAAGTTTTAGGGGCATTCTCTAGCTGCAGCTTAGGGCTGTAACTTCATTCCCAACATGCACCTCCAGGAACCAGTACCATCCTTGCAAAATGACGTTAGATGCTCGTGGAAATGGATGAGCTCAAAGAGTTCAGGTGCTTGAGGACAAGGACATTTACTGAGGGTACAACTGTGAATCAACACACCTAAATGAGGAACTTTCAGGATGTAGCCTTATTTATTTCAGCTTATAATAGTCAGGCTTTAGTTCCAAAATGGAGACATCTCATTTAGGTATCTAAAATTATATGTCTGCATGCAAGTTAGGACTTTAAACTGCCATAATAGCAAGTGGAGACCTAGTTGGTACAGACAGTGGAGCCTGGAGAGCTATTGAGTGCAAACTGATGTCAGCTGAAAAGCACTGAGTGTACTATAGCTAGTGACTAAATCTTCACTAGTTTCAATGGGAGCTTAGATCCAAGGCCACATATAGAAACACACATTTAGACACCTAAAATTAGATGACTTCAGTATGCAGCTGAAGCACTGATATTTCAAACAAATGTCTCCAGAACCTTCGTACAGTCAGGCTGAGTATGCAGTGTGGAGATTGCAGTGTAGTGAAAGGAGGGAATAAAGAAGATTAAAGAAGGTACAAGGGAAGATAACTGATCTGAATGTAAAGGAAAATCAAACAGGAAAAGGAGAACCTGACTGAATACCTTACAATGAATATAGTACTTTATGAACTCAAGTATCAGAATGCATGAAATAAGGTAGAACGAAAGTTAAAAAAAATCCATTAGAAGAATGAGAAAATAACCAAGGCAAAAAATGTTACAGACATGTTTTGTCCATATAAAGATATTGATTGTATTTAACACATTTTAAACAGAAATCTTTGGTGGAAAACTACATTTTTCCTAAGACACATTATAATCAACATCATGAGAGAGATGAATTAATGCATTCCCTTTTTTCTTTAATTTGCTACTGCAGAAGAGGATAAAACAAGTCTAGTTTGCTTTTTAATCAAACTTACCAAATTGAATTTGTTCTGGGAATAGAATGTTTTAGAAGTCTAGCATTTACAACACTATCAAAGTAGGCACAACAGTAATGTGAGCTGCTCTGAGAGAAAAGCAGCATGATAAAGTAAGTTTTTCCAATAACAGCTTCTTGTGTCATCCCTGACTGCTTCTTTAATGGCTCAAGTGAGACTGGGACCACAAAGACCTGGTCAGTCACCAGAATCAACAAGGTCAGGCAGTACCCAGAGCTGCCTTTACAAGGTTAATTCTCATGGTCCCTCTCAGAGCAGAGAGGCCAATCTAAAGAACAGAATTCTGGATTTTGCTGTGTTTTATTCTTGTCAGGAGAACGACCTTGTTTTGCACTACTTTGCAATTTTCATTGAGTTAGCACAACAAATTTGAAAGATGGTCATGCCAAGAGTGAAGACTGCCTCTGCCCTACTGCAAAAGGGACTACAGAATCAAGGAGATGTGTCTGACCTAGCTTTAATTCTGCACTTGTACTAGAAGAGCTGCAGCAGCAGGGCTTACAGGCAACTTCCACCTGCCAATAGTACTTGGCTTATGACCTAGACTTGTGCTATGTGCCAAGATCAACACATGAGCATTCTACATGCACTGCAGTGAGGGCTTAAATCCATCATTATTTCTTTACCTTACCAGAAGGGTGTTTGCCGTATCTCAATCCAATTTTTAGGCTAACCTACCTGTAAAAGGTAGAAGGGTTAAGTCTTCAACAATATTTGCAAGGGCATTCATGCACTCTGTTTATCAATCTAAGCTATAAAAAGAGCAGCTCCTACTTAAAATTATTTTGGAATGAGACAGCTCCAAATCAAGCTGCTACAACCACGCTTTGTGACCACTTTCCCTCGTCATCTTGTTTCAATACAAAATGGAATTATATCTCCTCTGCAGTCATACTCCCACATACCTGGCCAATATTAATATTCTTTTTAGTTTGAGTGCAGATACCTAGAAATAAAAAAGCCTTTAATGTAAAAAAAAAGTGTGTATACTGAAGGTCATTCCCAAACAGAGGTGCTTTAGAGTTAACCTACTTCCACAGACTCAGCTCTGACCCTCTACATGGACATCCTTAACCAAGAGTTCATTAGCTGTAAATCATTGTAACTTGCTCTGACCCTGTATTTTCAGTAGATTTGTCTTAGCTTCCCTCAATGTCTTTTATGAAGGCTCTCTAAATACTTCCAATGGAGATCGTAAAATTAATACGTAGAAAAGGATGTTAATCTAAGTATCCATATCCAGTTTCAGTCTTACATAATATCTTTAGTCTTCTACATAGAAGGAATGGAGATGACAATTGAAGTAATTCACCATTTAGGATGAGATTGTTTTGAAGAGTTTTTTTAGATTTTATTTTAAATGAACTGATACATAAAACCTTCCATCTGTGTTTTCAGAAGGCTACCATGGAGAAAAGCTGTGAATAATCACCGAAGATGAAAAGGAAAGCAAATAAACTTAACACATGTCATCATGCAGCATTTCAGTATTTAGAAATGAGAAACAGGTAAATGGAAACAAGGATGAAAAATCAGTTTCTTCTCAGGTTACAAAAAGAAAAACAGCACCTAGAGCAGCTTCTCTGGTTGGCTTCAGTAAGCTGTTCTCAATGGAAGCAGGAAACCTAAGCACTAGACCTTTGTAATACACATCTGGGTTTACTTGTAAGGGGTCCATTACTCAGGTTATAAAGCTACCTAGAAGACTAGATATGCTGTAGGAGAGAACTCTTAATAGTGCTTTATTGCTTTTGCTAGTTTGTTCCATTACAAGAGAGCTGCGTATTTAAATAAACATTTTTTTATTCCTAAACTTTGCCCAGTGCTAATGTGGATACCGAGTAATTTAACAAACAAGATATGGTATTTCTAGAGGTGATGTCACTCTTTAAGTCTATAAATGTGATCACTACTGTAGTGCCAGGTATCCTTGTATGTTCTAAAATCACCATAGAATGATAGCGTGCACTTCATCCACTTAACACAGTGATTTAGGATTTGATAATAAGCAATGGTGGTCTTGTGAGAGAAGCATCTCCCAATGACCAATACCAACTAACAAAGCCCCTTCTCAGTGGTCTGTGGCAACTTGTACAGAATTTATGATAGGTCTTTAACCACTTCCAATAGTAATAAATTGTTTTTAAATAAAACTCAATGCCAAAGCACAAGATAAATCTAAGGGATTTTGCTTCAAATGTACTTAAATAGCAGTTACTTTCAGATTTTAAGATGCTCAGTTTGGCTGCTCTAACAGTATCTGTAAATAATCAAAACCATGCCAAGCCTGACAGCAGAAAAGAGTAGAAAATAGATTAAAAGTTGCACTGCAGAAAACTTGGGGATACTGGTGGATGAAAAACTAGACACAAGCTGGCAATGTGTACTTGCAGCCCAGACAGCCAACTGTATCTTGGGCTGTACCAAAAGCAGCATGTCCAGCAGAGTGAGGGACGTGATTCTGCCTCCCACCTGGAGTCCTGGGCTCAGCACATGACAGACATGGACTTGCAGAGGGTCTAGAGGAGGGCCAAAAAATGGTCAGAAGGTTGAAGCATTTCTCCTGTGAAGACAGGCTGAGAGAGTTGGGGCTGTTCAGTCTAAAGAAGAGAAAGTGCTGGGGATACCTTACTGCAGCCTTTGATTATATAAAGGGACGAAAGGAGAAAGACTTTTTACCAGGGCCTATTGTTCAAGGCCAAGAGGGAACATTTTAAACTGAAAGAGAGTAGGTTTAGATTGGATAGAAGAGATCATGAGGGTGGTGAGGCACAGGTTGCCCAGAGAAGTCATGGATGTCCCATCCCTGGAATTGTTCCAGGCCAGGCTGAATGGGGCTCTGAGCAACCCGGTCTAGTGAAAGGTGTCCTTGCCCGCGGCAGAGGGGCTGGAAGTAGATGACCTTTGAAGGTCTCTTCCAATCCCAAACCATTCTGTGATTCTGTAACTGTTTTAGTCATAAAATATTCTGGGTAATGGAGGGTTTGGTTTTGCAAAGCTCAAGCTGGTCTTAGAATGAGCTAGAGTTTGTGTTTCACTACTGCAGTTTCAGAACTGACGTATCTTCTTTTCTTCTTGACTTCCTTGAAAACACTTTTCAAAAGTATTTTATTTCTTATTTCAAAGAGAAAAATTTAGGTTAAGCTTGCTTAACTTTTATCCCAGAGCCTAACCTTAATACTGATACTTCATTTAATTTCAAAGCTTGAAGCATTTATGACTCATTCTAATTTACATAAGTCTTCTTATTCTATTATGAAAATGGCAATTTTCCTCTGCAGAGACATATAGAACATGGTCTCTCTTATTGTGTCAAGTAACATTTAATAGCCTTTAGCTGTAACTTGGGACTGTTACAAAATGTCCTCAAGATGAGTCATCTTCATTCATTTATTCTGCAATAGGAAGAATTCATGAATGAGTGATCTGCAGTAATTCACTTCTACAAAGAGAACCTATTCATATATTTCAAACCTGGTTTTCTGAATCACTGTAATGTAGCTGATTATTTCATATTAACAGAAGAAAATTTTGGCTTAAGGAAAGTCTCCAGAGAAGTCTGTGTATTTCTAATATATGAGAAAATTTTCACAGATTTAAAAGATCTCTTTTGAAAATAAACATTTTGGTCTAACACATAGTTACACAGACAGATATGTTCCTATCTGTTGAGCAAGAAAAGCATAGTGTTTTTGTAAGGTTAGAGTCTGACAAATGGTTTAAATTGAAGCTGCATCAAGAGGGAGCATGAGTTGTCACTATCAGAAAAATACTAGGCAGGCAAAGAAACTATTTTATAATATCTGAAAAATATGGCCATTGGCACACAAAGTGCTCAATCAAAGCTGTCTTTAAGTCAAAATATAGACAACAGAAACCCAACTATCATCCAAGACTGCTAACTACAGAAATATAAAGTAACTATGCTTCTTATTCTACAGAAATAAAGAATGAAATACATGTTATTTTAATTCATTAAAAGGTCACTAAAATAAAGGAATAGAATTCACCAAAGCTAAAGGGTCCCTTAACCAACACTGCACTTTTGCCATCCTTAGGAGTTTTCAAACCAGGAATTATTCTTAAGAGTCTTTTCACTCAATATTAACTGCCATGGAAGAGGCCCACATTAGGAAGCTGCTTCTCACTCAATGTAGTTCCAAACCAGTCAAAGCTTTACAGATCACCTGTGAGAGCAGACACGTGGTAAGTCAGTACAAAGACCTGCATGTCTATGCAGCATTTCATTCTGAAGTGTAGTTCACAGAGAGTGCATCGTGTGCTTCTCAATTAATTAGTGCTTTAGGTTTTCATTACTTCACTCACTCAAGGACAGCTCTAAACAGCCTCTTTATTCACACCTCTCCTTTCTCCTGGACAGACACTAACTCTCATCATATTCAGGTTGAGAAATTTTACCCTATGTACAGTGTTGTTAAAGTCAGGATAGTTCTCTTTAAAAACAGAATAGATGACAAGAGCAGCATGAAGATTGACAGAGCACCTCAATGTTTCCAAAAGGCAAATATTTGATGCAAGACAATACAATTAACATTATTGTTAGATTTATTAGCAATCCATATTGACTTCAGCAGACAGCACAATCTCAAGGTGAACTGACCAGCAATAAAGCACAAGAGAGGTTTAGAATTATCCAAGGAAGCATGACTTACCAAATAATTCAAACTAATGTATCTGGCTATCTGCACTGCTATCTGGGATCCATAAGCAGCCTGCTACTTCTCAACTTCCACACTTTCATTTTAGTACTATATTTACATAATTTCAATTTTTTATATCATACATCACTGAAAAAACTGCATATGTCTTCTTTGCAGAGACTTTTAAGTCAGAAAAAAGTATAAAAATGGGTAAATATTTACAGGAAAAACTAAGATTGAAAAATATTAAGAAACATTATAATAACTAAATTAACTTCCCACTGATTGCATTTCCACTACATTTCAGCCATCTTGTCCTTCTTCATGCCTTTCTAAAAATAAACATCTCTTTATATTTATTCAAACCATTCTCATTATATATTTCCGCATCTTTAACTATGACTTCAACTAACATCTGAGTGTATACAGTGAAGGAAAAAACAAGGAACTGATATGATGTGAGCTTGCTTTCCTTCTTACTTTCAATACAATGCAATAGACTTCTGCAGCTGGTAGTCCACTTTGTAGACAAGTCAAGGGCAAATTATGTTTGAAAAGTTGTGGCAGAACAAAAATGACCAATACCAAATTACTCTCTACAGTTTATACCATCTAAAATTGTTTATTTTACACAAATCTCTACAAAGAAAACCAAACAGTAGACACTCCTCATGAGCTGCAATATGAAAAAGGAACAGCATCAATTACTAAGGGAATTTCTTCTTTAATGCAGACAGATCCAACAACCCAAAAGGTAGAAAGATCCATTGGCATAGCACTCAAACCCACAGCAACGTCTCAGAACTGGCAAGAACAGACCAGAAAAACAACACTCAAAAGATCATGTGCAACTCAGGTTCTGTACTAAGATTAGTGAATGCACAGATATGAAAAAATCTTTATGCCCCCTATTTTCCTACCAACTATAATCCCCAGGATCTCCAGGAAGAGGGAAGGACAAGAAGAATGTCTATATGACAGGAGGTTTGCAAAAGCAGTGGAACTGATTTGGGATGTAGTTTTCCAGATTGCAGTGCCATTTTTCAGGAAAGTGGTTAAGACTGTACCTCAGTTTACAATTAGTGACTCCCAGAAATAATTGTCTAGTAACTTGCTCATGCTCACTTTCCTATTTAAAAGATAAGGAAATCCATGGCTGAATCAAATCATAATAGCAAGGTGCCTACTCCAAAAGCAAGAGGGACCAGGCAAGGATAATAGCTGTACCATGTTAGAACTATATCTATAAAGATATGATCTTAGTATTTTGACATTCATTATACACTTCCTGCTTTGAAGAAAATCATGCAAGGAAAGTGTCAATTCATTCTCCACCAGTAAGACCATTTGGTAAATCAAAAATTAGAACCAAACATGCAACACATGCCATTCCCCTCAGTATTGTGTGCAACAGAAGCAAAATATATCTTATGTGTTCTTTAACTTGAATTGCAAGACACAAATCATTATGTTCCCCTCAGGTACTGTCAAGTAATTATTACATACCATGTTTCAAATAAGCTGTATAGAGTTGTGTGCTGCAACACTGATCCATTTGTGGCTCAGGGATGTAACAATACCATACAATCAGCACAAAGTTTTGAAACATGGTGGTAACAGACATGTAAACTTTAAGAACTATCGAAATAAACTTAATTACTGTCTAAGGCCCCCTTTGAATCAGTTGTTTTGTAGCCAAAGGACCTTCCTATGACACTGGAAAACAGACCTTTCAGATCTTCTCAGACTGGAGAGAAGAGGGAAAGGAGCTGGAAAATACTTACTTTAAATTCCCAGAACAGTATCTGCTGGAGCTGGGTCAACATCCAGAAAAAAAAATAAAAAAGAAGGTAGGATTCATTGTCCCAGATGATGACAAGCATAGCTGACTCCATAGCTGAATCTCTGGATACTTTCTTTCAACACAGTAAAATTGCAACAGCAGCAGCTGATTGCTCATTTCTTGCAGTATCTTCTAGAGATGCTCAGCTGGTGGCTATGGTCATTTGGAATAGAAAACAACATCCAAACTGACCATTGCATTAAGGGGATGCTATGCATACATGAAGCATTTGTATTTTGAAGCTGCACTTGCCAGAACTCAGAAATAATGCAAATTTTTTTAGAGATAATGAGAAACTAGATAGGATAACTGACAGGGAAATAATGTCCATATAACAGTGAAGAATAAAAAAAAACTAAACTCAAGCAATATTAACAGTGGTAGCTTTTAATCTGAGGTCTGTGAAATAAATGAGGTTAGTCAAAAGATGCTACAACAGCCTTTATGTTTTTGCTTTACGATCTGAAAATGTTCCCCCTTCTCATCCCCCAAAAATTTAATTTCATCTAATATAATGTAAGAAAAAGTACTTGGTTTATGGCAGTGAAATCAAAATCCCAATGATGCTTAACACATAATCTTTTAGGTCTTTAAACAGCTTGTGTATTTAAAATAAGTTCTATCATTCTTTTACTTTCACCACAAATTGCCTTTTATTAATCCTGATTCAGACTCAGAAAATATTAAAATAAATTTATCAGCTTTACCTGTAATGCACTGAAACTGTCCATCTTCTCTTCTTATTGTAAATGCTTCCCCTGGATTAACTTGCACAAGAATAACCTTAAAAATAAAAGAGTGTTTACAACCATTACACAGGAATATGTTACAGAAGTCTGGTATGTGCAAAATGAAAAGTTTTAATGGGAAAAACCCAATTTTTTTTCTGGTTAGTAAATATATTATTTTTCACTTCACATTTCTTGCTGTCTTCACCCCACAGAGAAGGAGATAAGAGCAAGAACAAGCACAGATATTTTTAAACAAACATTTTTCAAAGAATGAAGGAGAGAATAACAACTAAGTAAAACAGTACCTGTACAAATTTTATTTTCTCAACTGTTTGGTATAATTAAAAAGCTATTTGTACAGCTTAAATTATTTCAACAAATTGCATTAACTTCAACATTAATCAAGCCATTACGTAAACTTTCGGAAGGAAGCCTAGAATTCCCAGTGTTTGACATCAACCACTTGACAAGCAGTTTTCAACATAAGGGAAATACTCTGTCATGTCCCTCTTTAAGTGACCCAAGCATATTTGTACATTCATTAATGACAAAAAATTATTAGAAGCCATGACAAAGTAAGTGCACCAGATGCCTAGCCTGAAACAGTATGCATAATTTTATTTGTGGAAAGCTGGTTATCCTAATTTTGTAAACTCCAGCAGAAATGATAGCAAAGCACACATCAGCCAAAATAAACAGAGAAAGTCTGTACCAAAGCAGAAGCCTGTTACCATTTTAGATTTCTGTATTCTTATTTTCTGTGAGGAAAAGAAGTTTGTAAACATGACAAACCTAGCTAAGATTACAAACAAAGGAGAAAAAAAACCAAAAAAAGCAGAAGAGCAGGTGAATTTTATAATTTCCTTTCTGGACACAACTTTCTTCACTCTTGTTTGCATATGTCTAAATAGAACCTATGTCCTCCTCCCTCTACAAACCAGAGGGAGGGAAAGAAATTTTTATAAACACAACTCCTGAGCATTATGGCCAAAATTTTACTTTGTTAAATTGCTAAAAGAAAATAAAACCTTTCATGTTTACAAAAACACAACCAACCAACCAATGCCCCCAGAACAGGAAACTTGAGTGTTACTCATTTTAGGAATACCAGGGAGAAAGGATAAGAAAGTGGCAGAAATCATTCCTCCCTTTCTGGTGGAGCAATTTCACAAATTAATGAAAAGATGGCAAGTTCTACTCTAACATATCGATGAGATATGATAGACATTTACATTTTTAAGCCTGGGCTGTGTGATTCAACACTGATTAGCTCAGCTTTGAGCAAGCACTTTAAAAATACTATGTTGTTTCATGTGTTTTTTTTTTTCTAGAAGCTTTAGGCTTTTTGAGAAAAAACCAATGAACTGTATCACTATTTATATTTTATCAAGCTAATAAATTTTCCAGATCTTCTGAAGTGTGGCTCAATGTAAAATTCCCTGAGTTAGCATTCATAATATAATCTAAACAAAACAATTTTAGTAATGAACTTCAAGGACTTTAAAGTCTTCAGAAAATATTGTATTGCCAGAGTTTATTTTCAAGTGTTTGAAGGTAGCATTTTAACAACTGGCTATCATCACCTTCAGAATGTGATGAAGGAGAGAAATATGAATAGATGAATTTTTACAATTTCTTTTTTGGACTCCCCAAGCAGGCATAACTTTTTAAAGACATATTTCATTGATGTACTCTTCCCTCTGCTACAACTGAAAATTTTAGCTTGAAATTTAGACTGGAATAAAAGTACCTAAAACCTTCATGGTACATGAGAATGTATCTCCATCTGTTATGTGTGGGCAGGATAGCTACATTTGCCCATCTATTTCAGCTGATTTAGGGGCCCAAACTCCTGGAAGGAGCCATTCTGGCTGCAGCTGACATGTCAATCTCTACCATTTTCAGCTCAATATTCTTGGTCTCCATCATATAAACTGTGAGAAGCAGAAAAGCTTTAGGGTAATGGCTGGCCCTTGATTCCTACCTTTAAAGTAACAGGGAATGGGAGTTGACTGGTATTCCCAGTTGTTCCTCTTTATTCTGTGTGAGTGCCTGAGGTTGGTAACCTGGATAATAATGTTGTCTTGGGAACCTGCTGGCTTTCCTCCCCCAGACCTCTTGCTGCAGGCCACCCAAAGCTGAGGCTCCAGCAGGCAGAGTGGATTTGAGCATAGGAATACACACACTGGCCCAACTGCAGCAAGTGTGCCCTGTGCCTCCTAGTTTTGTGTTACTGCAGCTTCTCCTGTGTGAGCACCTTTGTTGCTCACTTCACAGCTGCTCTGAGAAGGTGAAGGTTCAGCACAGCAGCCATGATCCAACAGTGAGACAGGCCCTGTTCAGCAGCAGCCACAGGTCAACTGATGGAGTCCAGCACCATTCTGACACTCAGGATGCCATCAGATTTTCACATCTCTGATCACATCTGACTGCCAATCCAAAGGGTGGGGAGACTCACCAACTTAATGCAGTTTAATTACATCTCAGTTCCCAGAAACAGGAAACAGAGTGTCTTTTTTCAGTGGACAATTAGCCTACTTGATGCTTGGCTGTATTTCACTGACTCCCACTTTCAGCCTTGCTTTTATGTTGTGCATTCACATTTGTATTTTACAACTATTACAAGGTAGGCTGCATGTGTTGCCAAGTGTACCAAAAGAGATTCTGAATCAGAGCTGAAGAAATTTCAGAAGTTTCAAGAACTGCTGGCTTCAACAGTCTTTGTGTTGGGGCAGTGTATGACCAAGAGTGGTTTCTGGACCAACCTTATCACAGTTGAACCCCACAGAGCGATCATAGCTTTGAAAAGGGCATTTCTGACACCCTGCACCTCAGTAGATATGACTTGAAATAAGAAAAACTAAAGCTACGCACAGAGAGAGATTGGTACCTTTCTGATCTGAAGAGACAGTACAAAAGACTGACAGTCACTAACAGGGGTTCCCCCTTATCTAACTGAAGTCTGCAGCACATAATCAAGGATGCAAGAAAATTCCTCTAAAAAGAAATGTAACATGGATTTTACACAACATCATGTTCTGGCTAAAGAAAAAAAAAGAAAAAAAATCTATGGGTTGCTTATTTATAACTCTTTCATCTTATTTGAGGTACCTTCAGCCAACTTGTTACTTCGTGAACCCTGACATCAATACTTCTGAAGACCAGGGCCTGAGTTTTTCACACTGGATATTCTAGATCTTGACCTCCTTCCTCTTCTGGGCAAAACATTCAAATTGGCTTGAACTAAGAGAAAAGCTTTGGAAAAATCGGATGGTTCAGCCTCTCTTCCTGTGCCTCAATCTTTTTGTGACAAATTCTGTAGCAGAACTCAAAGTTCTGCTACCCAAAGGCTGAGATGCATTCTATCCAGATTTCCTTTGCCTGCCCCTCTAAGGTAACTATGATATTCAGAAAAACCCCTCATTTGTGATGTCAGTCTCAGTGGATGGCACCTTTAGCAGGGGTAAAGGGCTTTTCAAGGGTTATTTCTCCTACTAAATCAACAAAACACTAATTGAAGACTTCACAATCTTACCAAATAATGTGAACATAGGATACTGAAGCCTTGATACAAGTTCTAGAATCATAGAAGCATTTTTAAAGCAACACCAACTATAATGGAACATAATAAAATTTAAAAGTGTAATTTCTGAATGCTAACTGAATTTTGACTCAATGTATTTTTGTCTCAAAACATTTTAAGGTATTACCATTAAGAAATAAGAGTATTAGGTCAACTAGTTCTACGTCAGTTCCACTGTTTCCTTTGAACAGTTGTTTAATGATGATCCACATGACCTCAATGCAGTTCCTAATGAAAACAATACAAAATCACTTTCCAGAGATTAACATACAAGTAGACAATACAAGAGTATATACTGAACACTTATGCTAAAAGCAGTTCTTGCATAAATAAAAAAGTGGCCACTGAATGGCTGAAATTTGAAATACCTGAAACATCAGTTGTCAAAGACTGTCAGTTTTAAAAATGAAATTTCACATTTTTCAATGGTACTTAATTTATTCTGTATAGGCTATTTTTGAAGATAAATCCAAACCAAATGAGCAACATACTAAGCTTTGTAGTACTCTAATTTAATTGTCTGTATTGGCAAAGACCTCCTAACAAAAAGCCTTCTAACAAAACTATTAATGCCATATATTAGAAAGCTCAGTGTGTATTTCCTGAAACTGCTATTTGAACTCAGGCAGCAGCTGAAGCCAAGTAAGAATTTAGGAAATGACCTGGTGGTCTGGGTCAGCTGTCCATCCAGCCAAGCATTTTGACTCTAATATAACAACTGAGATGCTGTTTAAGGAGAGTATGTGAGCCAGGCCACTTTCTGCAGTCCATCTCTTATTGTCCATAAGTTTGCCTAAACTCTTTGAGTTCACTTACAGTTTGAATTGCCTCCACAACCTCCTATGGCAGTAAGTTCCTGAAATTTTCTATTTTAGACATTTTAAAACCATCTCCTACTAATTACATGTTCCCTAGCTTCTCTGCTATGGGACTTACTGAAAAACAGTTCTGAGTAACTTTCATTTACTTCCTTCAATATTTTTTAAGTCTTGGAAATTCCCATCTCCTTGTACCCAGTCTGCAAACCAAGGAGTCTTAATATTTCTGCTCTCTCCTGGCTACATTGCCTTGACCATACCAGTGATACCTAAAGCCACGTTTGCTTTAGCAAAGTAAGCAGCACTTGGGAACATTCCCAGGTGCTGGAACAGTCACCTGCAATAATGAATACGCTACAGTAGTCCTGAGCATAACATGGGTCCATACAGAACTGAAAACTATTCCTGAGATCACTCCTACCAGGCAGTTTGCAGGAAGAGATTGAGTAAAACTGGCTTGTTCCACGACACTTAGCCTCAGTTTCCATCAATATTCGGAGCACATTTAAATTACTAATACATAAACAATTACTGACAGTGTCCTGAAGAAGCACTACAACATTTTGCCTTTTTGAAGGACTAAACAAGGGACACATTCTTGAATGGTTTTGAAAATCTATTCTTCACCTTAAATCACAATTTGAGTTGGTCAGATGTGGCAAATACATTTTTAGAACACAACAATTCTTATATAAAACTATTCTATAATATTTCTCTCCCTAAAGAATTGAAAATTAAATACAATTTTATTGCAACTCAAGTAATCACATCCTACAGAGCTATGCAACACTGACTTGGAAAAACTACCATTAACAGATAAAACTATTTTTAAATTATTATATCTTAAGATCTTGTAAAGGATTTATTACTACATCAGTGTGAGCAGAATGGAAAGTATTTAGATCTTGCATCTAAAGAATCAATGGAAGTACAAATGTTCAGAGAGGAGAATGCTCAATGTTACTTATTTTTATTCAGTAAAACTCTTCACTATCTGCAAGAGAAAATACAGGATGTTTCTGCAGACTGAACCAGGAAAGGAATTTAATGTTTTTTTTTCAAGTCTTCAGCTTATTTCTAAACCGAAAGAAATGAATTTGATAAAAATGGCTGGAGTCATAAAGAAACCCCTGTAAGATTAAGAATGCAAGTAACAAAAGGTGGAAGGGAAAGCTGTGCAAGGCAGAGCTGCAGCCACCTTGACTCAGCAGGCTGCTCCAAAGAAAGAAAAACTTAAGGCCAAATGTTAACACTTATCTCCATAAAGGTCTAGAAGTAATTTTTATCAGCAAGAAGCAGAGGCTGCAGAAGCCAAAATAAGATCCTTAGAGGTATTTCGCTCTGCCAATATGGTCATGGCAGCGTCTTCCAAAAGCAAAACAGCAACGATACAAAATACAGCTGATCTGCATCTTACTAATCTTTGTCTTTAGGTATACAGAATACTTCCATAAGCAACCTAAGATTTTATTAGTGCCAGATGACTACACAGTTAACCTATTTCTTCACTGGAGCACATTGAAGGCAGAATGGAATTTCAAATACAGAGTTAGCTAATCTTGTTTTGGATATGTTTGTTTTGCACACTAATTAAGGCCCCAAAGCCCATAAACTCCACTGAAATAACAATCAAATGCAACCCTTCGTTCTGTAAGACATGCATTTCTACAAACTTCTCTACTTGAACATCCACCCTCCTAACAGAAGTAGTGATGTACCATGAGATTGACAAGGTTTCAAAATAAATTCAGCTACCTGACAGACAATAAAGGCAGCATTAGACTTGTGGCACCATCACAAATGTGTATTTATATTGCAACACAAAGGAAAAAGCTTCCCTGGTACTTTCAGCAGAAAAAAAGTGACAAACTATAAATAGCCTTGCACAATTAATAACTGGCCTCCATCAGGTGGTTAGTAAGAAAGATGGAAACATAAACCTATGACATCATTGTGAAATACTGATATCAAAATTAGATTCATCCTGAAAAGGACCCTAGATGAGGTGAAAGACTTGCAGAGTAGGAAAACAAAAACAGATTAGGATTAATCCTTAAGCATTAACATCTTCATTGTTTTAAGGCAACATCTTTCCATAGCAGAAACTGTAAATACAGTTAGAAGTCCAAACTATTTCTGTCCCCATGGAAGGGAAAAAAAAGCTGATAAGTAAATAATGAAATAAATCAAAGAGCTCTAAAAGCTAACTTCTAAAGATCTCACAACAAGTTTGATGCATTTCTCTTTTGCTCACCATTATACATGTGCAAAAGCAGGTCTCAAATAAAATTAAACCAAATAAAACACTAAAGAGCAAAGCTTCCTCCCCACATAAACACACACAGTGCAGCCAGTCAAAAACTGGTACCTCAAAATTATTTTGCCATTTCTATCAATTACATACATGGAGTGGGACCTATAAGGCAAAAGAGATTTTATTTGATAAAGAAGCTACATAGCCAAAATATTAATAACAGTTTTAATTTATTGTTTAGGTTCTAAAAATTTAACTTTAGTNTTGGTTTAAAAAATATAACTTTAAAGAAAAAAAAAAAAAAAAAAAAAAAAAAAAACAAAAAAAAAACTCAGACACCAAACCTGTAAAAACCCCACAACAAAACAACCCAACATCCAAACAACAAATGATTGTATTTAGAAGTTTACTAGATACTCTTTCACACAGACACAAACCAAAACAAATCCAGAATTAAGACATTCGTAAATCTTCTCCTTCACATTGCTCTATAAAGTCATGAGGATCTTCCTAATTTGGGGAATTTTCTGCAGATCAGATTTGAATAAGGTATATGGAAGAGAGTTTAACTTACCCTTACCACATGATGCTGATCTTAAGTATTACACATTTTAGAGCCACAGTTCAAATAATATCTGTATTTCTAACACGACAGGACTGACTGAAACAGTTTCTGGACTGAAACAGTTTCTGATTCTTCTAAGCCAGCACAAACATCAAAAGAATCAAGTCAGATATAATAAAACTTTGTTTACAAGTTTGGTATTCACAGCCACATTTTCAAATCTCTTCTAGCACGTAACAAACTATGTTGTCCAAATAAATGCTTTTATACCTAAAAGCTTCTCTGTCTGTAGAAGTTATTATGAATATATGAATATAAAACATAATTTAAAAAATTTAACTTTCCTAATACTTATAGGTTTATTCCACAACAGCTAAGTGTTGGCTTAAAAACTGAAACTGTAACTTAAGTTATTGGATATGGGAGAAAGATTTTTCTATTTGCAATAAAGAAAAATAAATCATCAAGCTTGTTCTGTCTCCAGAATATCTTGGCTCTCAAACAAATCCTTCAGTACTAAGGACTATCCTGAAGGGGAAAAGAAAAAGGTTAAGTTTTTTAATCCTGACTGAGGCTAAAGAAACCAAAATAAATACATTAGACATTTGTGTCATGTGTGAAGCCCACATGAGAACTGGCACTCAGTTCTATCCATAGGTTACAATGCCTATAGACACAAAGGCAAGAAAACCAAAGGAACCAGACTGAATTTCAGTGTAAAGGAGCATTTTGAATCCTTCTCTCCCCCCAGCCACCCACCACTTCACTGTGAAGGAAAAAGGAACTGAATGGGTTACTTTGTATCTTCCACTACATTAAGTTTGTTACACTTTGTGAATTTACATATTTTTCCAGAATGAGTGAAATCTGGGACAGATTTTCCAATCAAGTTAAAAGCCTCTCAACATAGATATCTAGTATGCTAACAGATCTACCACTAAATATATAATAAAAAACAAACAAGAAAAGCAATCCTTTAGCAACAAAGCTGATTCATAGCCTAGCATACATATTAAAATACTGATAAATGTGGAGAAGTAAGATGTGAAGGAGAAAGTGGAGAGGAGAGGAGACATGGTACATTAATTTTAGTCATTGCTATTATTAAATATATAACATGAAGAAATAAGAGTATATTACATTACAACTGTGGTTAAAGCACACTTAAATGTAACTATATAGTAAGAGACTGTTCCTGTACAACAAGAAAGATTACAAGCTGGAGCAAAACAATATTACTAAAAAGAAGAGTTCTGGTTTTCCCTCATTCTAGAGTGGTTCTGGGGGATGTGTGTGTTTTTTGGGTTATGGGGAGTTTTGGGTTTTTCTCCTACAAATAAACTTCCTAAAAAGCAAGAGGGTAAAGTGTTCCAAAATGTTTGCTTGGAACTTTAAAACCATAATTTAAAGATAATTGAATCACAAACCATTTCTATACTAGCCGAAACAATACTATTTTCTGAGATGTTTTACTAGGAAAGAGAGGAGAGTTTCAGGCTTGGGGTTTTTTTTTGTTTTGGTCTTTTTTTTTTTTTGTTTGTTTGTTTTGTTTATTATTAATCTTAAAACATCTATATTTAGCATTATATGGTTACAGGTGCTGAGTCAGTAGCAAAAGATTGTCAGCAATCACAAATAATGGAAAGACTTCACCAAAATTGTATTTCTAAATGCACTACTAATACACATCAACATGAAAAAAAAAAAAAGACAGTAGTGGTTTGTCTAAAAATACTGCAACTGAAATTAGCTCAGCAGTACTCATGAGAAGATTTTTACCCAAAAGGACAAAGGCAGATTAAATTTTTAATATTTTTCAAATTTAGGAAAACATCGTAGTTAATACTCTTAAATGAAGTCATTCTGACTTCAAAAAATTTTAAAACACTGAACCTGTTAAGAGGGTGCTACAGCCAAGCTCTTTTTAAGATGTACACTGTATCTTTAACAGTCTGTCTGCAACAAGATTATAAAGGGTGTATTTCTAGAAAAGGGCGAATAGAATACAACACAACTTCCAGGCAGAGCCACATTTATGCTCTGTCATTAGGGCACGTATTCGGAACAATTACATTTTTCTCCACTAATAGCTCCAATTGAGATGTTAATTAGTGACATGCTTTATCTCATAACCCATTTCAAAAGCCTTAGCACTTTGACTTACTGTTGCTCGCATCCTTTTATTTCTCTCATTCAACTGGTGCTACCCCAGTGACAAAGGATGAAGGAAGATTCAACAGTCACCAGCCCGGCGGCTCCAGTCTGTTCCATTCACTTAACACTGAGGTAATCTTCGGTGAGGTGTTGAACACTGCCCCCCCTCCTGTTAATGGGGCACCTTAACCTGAACGCCACGCAGCAGGATCTCCCTTCACCTTCCTCTAGAGCTCTGCATCCACGAAGCATGTGGAGGCAGGATGTGAAAGGTAGGATCAATTAACAATATAGTCAGCAATACCTACCTCAAGCCTTCCTTCCTATCAAATTAGCCAACGTACAGTGAGCTTCCTGCTGTACATGAATGTATCACGTCACCATAGCAACTAAATCAACAAATAGCTGCTGCAGCATCTGCTTCTGGATCATCTAACGTCAGTCAACAGAAGGTTCGGGTTTAAGAGAACAAAGCTTCCAAATATATGCTGTTTTATAACTGCATCTTTAATTTAGCCTCCTGATTCCCAGATAGGATACACTAACTCAGAATGAACCAACTCCTGACTTTATAATCTCTGATACAGTCTATGACTTCATTTTGCAAGTAAGCCAGAAAGAAGGAACAAAATGCTTTGTAAAAGAATAAAAAGAAACAGCAAAGAAATAATCAATTGAATTCTAATGCACTCTCTCAAATACTTTATAACATGCATTTATTAAGAGACATGAAAAGAAAGAAGTATGTTTCTGAACTTTGCTTTATAATTTACGTATATCTGCCCTAAATAATACTATAGTCAGTATTAAATATTATTATTAAAGGCTTTTCAGATAGGTGACAAAGATGGTTTCCCTGTATTAGTCTCCACTTAAGAGCTAAACTGAAAACATCCAGTGTTGTTTTCTGGCAATCTCATATCTGTGGTTTTTAATTCCAAACAACAGCAGGGGGCCACTGGCAAACCCTCACCTGGAGAAAGACAGTTACACAGGGCAAAACACACATCCCTCTCTTCTTGCGAGAAATTATTTTGAATACCACTTATACATCACTGGTTTAAGTCCTAACCCACAGGCAGGCAAGATATAGGAAACTGCATTGAAATTGTTTTGGTATTTGGAATGCAACAACATGAGATTACAGATTAAATGTCATCTAAATTGCAAAAATATTCCAACATTACTAGCATCTAATGTCTCCAAAGGTAATAAGTAAGTGTGCAAACATGCAGACACTTTTATGCAAAAGGACTCAAGGCTACAGCCTACTTATAACAAAAAAAGTAACTTTTCTACTCCATTAACTTTAAGTCATATTCCTAACATTTGATCAGCACAAAATTACTTACCAAGTAAAAACTTTCTAGGCAAAAAATATCAGTTATTCACATCCGGAACCATTTTATTATTAAAAATGCCTACTTTTAGTTTTCAAAGCAGGTCCTTTGTTGCAAGTTTTTGGTTACAAGGAAAATCATTACATCTAGGTTGGCTCCACAGAGTGTGGTCCAGTGGAAAACTAGATGCAGGCTCAAGATACTAACACTGCTGTGGCTCCCACACTGACTTACTGTCATTTGTGGATTTGTCACCTCACCTGTGCCTGAGTTCTCATTTGTAGCACCAGTCCAAGCATATTTGTAAGTTCCTACATGCTGCTGATCAAAGAATACTGCAAGACTTGAGTGTTGTTATTCATTAGTAGCACAGAAATGGCCAGATGGAATCACATCTGCGGTTGAACTAAGGTGATGTCAGTTACAAACACAGCCCAAGTTGTTTTTCCATTGACTGTATGTTCAAAATCTGCTGCTTATATCATAACAAGGCCAATGAGGCTATGAACTACTCTTTTCCATAATCAAGCCCACTATCACTTAAAAAACATATTAAATGGAAAAATGCAAAGCATCTGTGCAAAAGGTATTTCAGAGAAAAGATGATTATTAAATAGGAACACCTGACATCATTAATAAAAGCTAAATTAAACCAGTACCTTCAATGGTTTATGAATTTCATGGTCATGAAGTCTTACTTTCAAGTACTTCTTTCTTAAAGTCATCTTACTGTCTCCCATCTTCTTTTAAACTTAATAAAAGCTTCCTCTCTCCACATGTACCTTGGCTACTAATCAATAAAGAGTTTTGAAAAGTTTAGGTTAAGCTTTGTATCACACCAATTCATAGCAGACTCAGCACACAACATTTCTGTGTTATCTGTAAGGAAAAGAAACGTTAGCATTTTCTTTTTTTCCTTAATTATCTTCTGGGTTTAGTATCTAGGACAGACAAAAACAGGCTTCTCACCATTATTTATAGAAGCGTCCTATAGACTTTGATCTTTGTCCAAATAATGTGACGCAACACTCCTAAACACCAAAGTTCTAAACCAGCTATTTTCCTATATTTATTTGAGTTTACAGGTTTAAATTCCAGTTTACAGGTTTCCCATGACCACACAATTCTCTACCCTAGCATCTGCTAGTACTGACTATAAGGATCTAGCTGCTCTAGATATGGAGTTTAAAACTTTCTTCATGAAGAATAGTAAAGATATGGGTAGTAAAGGATATTAACCAATCTTGGGTTTCAGGACCAGGGAGGAAATCCATACAGAATTAATTGTTACATAATATGTTGCATTAGCAATTTACATGCCTGAGATTTTGAAAAAAAACCAATACAATCAATAAATTGGTTTTACAAAATCAACAATTTTGGGTTTACAGAAAACCAAAACACAGTCCAAACTATTTCAGCTTACACAGACAGTAGCTGCCTGTTTGGAAAAAGTGAGTGAAAGAAGCCATCTTTTCAGTGACATACTCCTAAGGCCTGTAGTTTCAGAGGACAGACCAAGAAACTCTGCATCATTTTTCTAAAAGGCAGCTGACAGGTAATAAAATCAGCAAACATTTCATCTTAACCATTGCTACCAGATACTGTCAGCACCACTGATTGTGCTAAGATGACAGAATATCCCTAGAAGCAATTGGAAACAGGGAGATTGGAAAGCTGGTGAGACTGCTCATTGGCACTGGCATTCAAAAACTACAGATCCCAAGAAACTTTCATTGCCTTTTCTAGAAAGGCAGGTTGGAAAGATCCAAGAATTGGTGATTCTTTTTTTTTTTCCTAGAAAACAAATTTATTTATGAAAAGTTCTTAAAATTCTTACTGTACTTGTGTTTCTCCCCCTTCTCTTCATGTGGAAGATGATCAGCTGAAAAACCTGACCACTGAGAAGGGCAGTTTTGTAGGTGTTTCGTAAAAATACAAAGTTTTTTTTGAGAAGAACCAGTAAAAGATAAATGTTAAATTCTGCATCAAATATGAGTGATAAATGCTTAAGACTTGTTAGTGTCCACATATAACAGCATACATTCCACAAATGTCTATCTCATTCTTTAGTATTAAGAAATAATTAGAATTTTGATCTACTTGCTTCTTCTTTGTTTGTCTCTTCTCTGTTGCATTCTCAGTTCTCACAGCTTGCCTAAGCAAAGTTTTATTTGCCTCATTTACAGCAAACCCAATCTGTCTCATTAGCATTGACAGTCTGTGGTTAGCAGATAGTGCACAGAAATTTGCCATTTAAAATAATACCACTATTGTATCTTTGAATCAGCAAAAGTATAAACATAAGGATGACAGCAGTGTTTCAAGGAATCTGGATAATGCAACAGACAAACATTTGGGCTTCAAAGTTTTAAGCTAATCCATGTTTACAGGGAATTAGAATGAAGCAGTGTTAGGAGCAGTCACTGAACTCTGGAACTTTCTGAGGCATCTGGTCATGGCCAGTGGTTAGACACATCAACCTCTAAAAATAAAAACGGGAAGACTTCAATCAGATCCCTCTCATTTCATGATTTGTTGTCTGACGTCCACAGGAATTTGGTTTCCCAATGCTAAGCACAAGTGGATGAGAAACAGAGCTCACACTGCACAGAAAATGGGTATCAAAGGCTAACCAAGGTTTCAGCCCATTCTTCACAGGGGCTGGTCCCTTCAGCAGGCATCTCCCCTGATCAATCTCCCTATTTGCAACAGTCCAAACATATTGTAGACAAGAAGAGAGTTTTGTATTTCCCAACACTGCTTCTGATAGCTCAAATTCCTGTTTGCTGATATAACAAGTTAAAAGCCCATGATATTTAACACTGATAGATATGTTTAACTTTTCTACCCTAAACAGAGCATAAAAGGAAGTGCCAAATGAAGAACAGTGTTTTCTAGTTATTCAAAAGAGCGTTTAATTAAAAAAAACCTCAAATGTTAATAATTTCAATACTACTTCTAAAGTGGCCTTTTTCACCCTATAGACTCAGGTTTGGGTAAATCTGGGCATCACTGTATATCAAAGCACTGTGACAATGCAAACTTGAGCTGGAAGAGACTTAAAAGATACATCTCAATTAGATCAGATTGGAAAGAGTCAGTAATGGACCAAGGGCTTGGTTGAGGAAATCTCTACAACCCCAATCCTTTCCCACGTATTTGATCCTCTACTTCAAAAAGAGAGGGAGGAAAAATAAAGCCAACTGTCAGTATTTTTTGCTATAGTGTGTAAACTATAGTCTGTTTCTGGAGAATGTCATTCTGGCTGCTCTACAAAGTGTGTAATTCTGTAATGAAGAGGGTTAATGGACTTTACCCTGTTATGGCAAAGTCAATCTCTAGGGAATAGAATATGACTGACTTAGTTGGAAGGGACTTTGTTGGGAGGGACCTATGATGATTATCTAGTCCAACTGCCTAAGTAACTGAGGGCTGACCAAGTTGTTGTTAAGGGCATTGCCCAAATGCCTCTTAAAATACAGACAGGTTTGGGACTTCGGCCACAACTCTAGAAACCATGTTCCAGCATTTGACCATCCTCCCAGTAAAGAAATGCTTCCTAGGGAACAAACAGGTTTCAGCTAGCAGAGGATGTACCTCAGATAACTTATTTGCCAGGCATGTAATTCTCATGTATTTTCAGAGCGGAGTTTCTGTAACTAAAAATACGACTTTGCAAAGCAGTTACATTTTTGTCACAATTTATAGAGAGATTACAAGAGCTGTCTTTTGAGGAAACAGAGGTAAGCACTTGGGGTGGCTTTGTAGGTCTTGGAGTCTGGCATCCAGGTCATGGCTTACTGAGAATTAAGCATCCCAAGGCACAGAGAAGGGGAGAGATGGGGACACGCCTGAGTCCAGGACACTGCTTAGGCTTAACTATACTCATCCTAAACCTACTGATGGATGAGCATACAGACTCAGGAAACAGACCCATTTGCAACAGACTGCACAGAAGAACTGAGCAACCTCAGTACTTACAGCTCCAGGGAATTTGCACCTTCTCACCTCATAAAAAAAGAGAGAGAGAGGAAAAAAAAAAAAAGCACAGCTCTTTAGTCACCTTTGTACCCCATGAAAAGGATCATCTTCTGGACTTGCTTATTTCTCCCCACTGACTGTATTAGCAACCTACAGTGACTAAGTGACTTGAAATTCAATTTTCACGTGCCATCCAATTCTCCCAAATGTCAGTTTCTGAACAGATTAATTCAACAGGGTTGAATGCCTCAAGTATCTTGGAAGGAAGTTACTGTATCAGAGACCAGAATTAATCTAGGATTCATATCATGCACATGAAAACAGACATTTTAGAGAGAAAGGAGGATTACTGAAAAGTTTTATGAGGAGGCTTCATTCCATGGATTTTCATACCAAATCAAAGCAGAAAAGGCTATGAACTACACAGCCTTCGCTCGTGTTTCTACATTTATTTTCACACAGAAAATATTAAAATAAACATATCTGAGTGGTAGTATAAATTGTGCAGTAAATCTGGTGCTGCTTTCTTCTCAATAAAAGCAGCATAGTATTCATACATTACTATACATCAAAGAATTTTGAATTCTCACTTTCTGTTGGGGATGATGGCTTCTTCTAGGAAATTTAAAGTAAGTCTTCAATGCATCTGCAATCAAGGATATAGTTTAAATAAATTAGAAAAAAAACTTTATCCTTCCTAACAAAAAATATTATTAAGTCAGATAGAGGAAGGATCTACCAACCCTGAATCATCAAAACTCACATATTTTTAGCTTTTTTTTGTGATGCCTTTTTTTTTTTTAAATCATAGCCGACAACCAGGTAAAAACTTACATGGAAAAGATTTTTCTGCATACAGAATGTCTCATGTAAGTTTGATTAAGTTTGTATTTTGCAGTGAGGGTTGCTACAGGAAAGTACTAATCAATCCTGGGGAAAAATAATCCTGGGGATAATAAGCTTCCAGAAGCTGGCACTGAAGCATTGCATGCCTGAGAGTTCCTATGGTTCCAGTGAACACACTTCTGCAGTGCTCCAATGCTATTAAGTCACTGAAGAATGGAAGAATAATTGTCAACTAAAATAAACTTGAATGAACCTCCAAACAAGAAGTTAGATGTATCTGCTAATTCAACAGAGCCAAAGGGGAAGTACAAAATAAAAACAAAACAAACAAACAAACAAAAACAAAAAAAAAAAAAAAAAAAAAAAAAAAAAAAAAAAAAAAAAAAAAAAACAAAAAA
>VZRX01018327.1:511898-534807 GCA_013398075.1 Notiomystis cincta | reverse complement strand
AAAAAAAAGAAAAAAAGAAGACAAAAAGCCAAAAGGACAGAAGCAGCCATGCACATACTTTGTGTTCTGTGAAATCAAAGCCCAGATAAAAGAAAGGAAAACAGCACAATATGGAAAGTGAGAACAGTTATAACACTATATGTTGTTAAACAATTTTTAACACCGATTTTTTTTTCTTGTTGAGGAAAAGATCATGAAACATATTGCAGTTCTAGGCTTGATTTTCAGCAGCAAGGCAAAACCAAAGCAAGCTGGAACTTGATAATGTACCATATGGTTTTCAGAAGCAAGTGTCAGAACAAAAACCTAGGAAACTCATTTAGCAATCTAGTCTAGATTTATATTTTCCAAGACCATCTTCACCATTATATTTTTGCTGTAATGCCACATATGTAAACAATCTGAAAGCCAAAAAAGGGGATTACTTCTTTTGTTTTATAGCCATCTATTACTCTGCTGACTGAAGATATCCTCCTATGATAACAGGTTATTATTAACTTTAATATCAGAGGTTTAAATATTTAAAGAAGAAATTTGTTTTAGGAACACTAACTTTTAGATGTGATGTTAAATATATACTTAAACCCACACACAATACACACCCTCTCCACATATATACACATGGAGTGGGATTTTTGGAAAACCCACCAAACATCTAAACTTCTCAATTAAATTTGGAGGATAAGCAACCAACTTCCCAAGCTAGAAGTGTTACTTTATCCCTATACCTAGCCAAGAAATAAAGTCAACTAAAGGTCAAACACTGTGTCCTATTCCCCAGGGAAAAGGAAACAGTTAACAGCTACTGGCTGCTTTGAGAGTGCTATCTACATTTTCTGGTAATAAAGGACATATAGGTGATATAGGAATGTGTCACTTTGCAACTGCTAGCTTTAGTGGGAAGGTACTGTGAGGGTCCAGAACTCCAGGGCTGCTGCATACTTGTGTCAGCAATTTACTGATTTGTTTTGGAATAGCACTGGGTGCTGTAGCAACTTTCCAAAACAATTTAACATCAGTGTGTTAAAGTTGTTTGAACTCTTGCCTCTTCTTTTCCTCTCCTTCCACCAAATCAGGACTCACATAATCAAGCACATCCTTCCTGTTCAGCCTCAGCAATAATCACTAAAGCATCACTGCACTAGTTACCCTTATGAGAAAAACCCTCAAGCACTTCTGTCCTCATACCATGTTTTCCCAGTTTCATTTGGTTTCTATCAATTTCTAGAGACTTACTCCATTCTCCATCTACAATATAAGAAGTACATTATCCCCTCACACTGAACACAGTGATAGGAAGGTGTAAAAGCAAGCAGTACTTCTGTGCTTAACAGAGGAGGAGGAGCCAGCAGGCTTGGTCTTTGCTTTTTCTTTTCACTGCTTTTATCCCATGAAACTGAAAGTTGTCCCTTGTTCTGTGGGACAGACAATCAGGCAATCTCCCTCAACAGCACTGAGTGACATACAAACACCCACACAGATTAAGCTCCCCATTTTTCTGACTGAACACTCATGCATGCCTCTAATTTTGTGGATTGTTTTGCTTTAAAAAATGGTGGAAAGTTACAGCTTTAACCTGATCAGACACTTCCGCTATTTGAAGCATATGACCTTTCATCTTAACATGTTCAAATATTTGTACTGCTATTTCACATTTACACTGCTAGCAGAACTTCAAGTATTTGAAATAGATTATCTTGAAGATATGAACTGTTCCAGAAAAGTATGGAATGGTCTCTATCCATCTGGTAACTCAGTTATGCAGTATAAACAATCTAAGTCACCATAATTACAAGAGTTACTTCTGATAAAGTGCAAAAATGGGTAAATTGATTTTAAAAATCCTCAGATGTTTTACAGCTGAACAAAACCTTGCAAGTGTACTATGTGGTTAGATAGTCTAACAGGAAAATACCAACATAGAAGCAAAACAGTTAAATAAAAGAATTTTCTACTGGTTTTCAGAAGCAAATACTTAAATAACAAATTTTCTACTGGTTTTTAATATCTTTTCAGTTGGGATTGACTAAAACTAATTAGTTCAGCTACAGACAAACTTATACACCTTGAATATAGAAGAAAAGATCAATTTCTTTACATGGACAAAACAGCTCTGAATTTTGATAGCAGGAACACAAATTTTGTGAGCTCTACAGGTTAAGTTATAGTTTATGCAATCCAACACCAAGGCTGTTATGAAAGGAACTGGAGAAGTACTTTTCATATATCAAGGAAGTATCCCTACAAAATGTGTGTACTGTAGCTATGTAAAAAGACTTACAGAGAAATTAGTAATCCATCATAAAGGCAGAAGTCTTCTCCCTTCTTGCAGTTTCAAAGTTTAAGGGAAAACAAAGAAATACAATGAACTAATATTCAAGTTTAAAATATTTTTTAAAAATATGAAAAAGGTTCGACACTACAGTGCTTTGTACTTGAATACATCATACTCTCAAATGCATTATCTACCCCTTTCATGAGTACCATATAAAACAAACATACAATTTTAAGACTGTCATAAATAAATAAACAACTGCCTGACCTTTCTGCGGCCTAAGTCTTAACTGGGTAACCCTGACAGAGAACACAGTCCCTGCAATTCTAGACTTCCCATATTTCAAAACACAAAGTATTTTCTACCTACTGATGGCTTTTAAATCAACAGATGCAAAAAGGGTTTCCATTAAAGTTTCCTGCCACTGAACAAATGCACTTGGCCGACTCTTCATGAATCTTGTATCAGATGCAAAGGAAGGACAGAGAATGAAAGTCACAACTTTCACTCGACATTTGTGGTGTATAACCACCAGTCATCATGAAATGGGGACAGAAAAGAAAATTACTTTCCTTATTGATGACCAACACCCAATGAAAATTCTCTTCTTTAAAATACATATGATTATCACCAGTTCCACTTTACACAGTGGTTGTAAATGAGTTGTCTTTTCTTTTAAATAAAAAAGGACAACATGTTTTTTTCCATAAGAAGATTAATACAAACCCCCACTGATTCATTTCTTTGAAGAAATACTTTGCTTGTTTTCCAGTTTTAATCTTACTTGGCAGGAGAAAGTGACAATATTTTAAAGAAAACGTATATCCAAAAGAACATTTAAACTCACATATGACTCAAAATTTTGCATGATTACAGTGTAAGCTTGACAGTACAGCCTGACAGTGTCATTTTTATGGAGGGCAGAAGTAACTCCATCTCAACTATGTTTGAAAGGTCATGGTGAACAGAGGAAGTTCCCAAGGACTAGAAGAAAGCAAATGTCAGTGCAATCTTCAAAAAAGGGCAAGGAGGAGGATCCAGGGAGCTAGAAGTTGGTCAAGATCACCTTAAGCTCTGGGAAGATGAGTGAACAGAGTTTCCTAGAAGCCATTTCCAAATGCATTAAAGACAAAAAAGGTGATTTGGGGTAGTCACTATGGATTTGCAAAGGGTAAATCATGCCAGGCAAACCTGGATGGCCTTCTAGAGTGAAATTACTAGCTTGGTGAATGAGGGGAGAGCATAGCTAATGTTTATCATGAATTTAGTAAGGCTTTTGACATTCTTTTGACTGACACAGAAACTGATGAAGCACAGACACAGCATAGGCATCAAGGCAAACTTAAAACTGGACCAAATGCCAGTCTTGAAATGTGATCAGCAGTGCAAAGTCTAGCAGGTGGCCATCCACTGGTCACCTACTGCAGTGGCTGACACTGGGGCAGACAAGGACTACAATCTTCTTTCAAGATCTGATGATGGGACAAAGCACATTGTGAACAAGTGACACAAATCTGAGTGGAGCAGCTGATGCACTAGATGGTTGCACTACCATTGAGAAATACAAATTCAAGAGGTGTCCAGGCAGACACTAACATACAAAACACACAAGTCCCACCATTCAAGCTACTCAGTTGTAAGCAAGTATCACCTTGTGCCTAGGCTACAATGTTCTGCCACAGGGAACGGTTTATTCATCTTAATAAGATCATACAGTAATATGAATATATAACTTATAATATATAAATATATATAGAACTATAACACACTATGGCTTGACAATTTGGCAGCTGTTTGGTCCCATTCTTTTGTGAAGAAGTTCTTTCACAACACAGGTTTTCTGCTTCATACTTCTTACAAATCTCATCTCTCCACCAGTTCTGCCTTCACCTCAATCTCTAACACACATCTATGCCCACAGCTGCACAGATATATTCCAGATGAAGGATTACCATCTTCTACAATGTCAACACGTCAGTGATGCTGTTGGAAGGAAAAAAAATATACTGAAGTTTCCTTACCTGTTGTGCTCCATCCCCACTAACAATAGGGGAAGTCAGAAGAGGGATTTCACTACTTATAATTGAAGTGGTATCCAGTAACGGTGGATGTTCTGCCATCATTGATGGTACACTAATTCACAAGATCACCTGCAAAGAGAAGTTACTCAGCTGGTTAAACTATATAGATATTTCTGAATAATTATCCTTAAAACCTGCTTCGCTTTAGAAGTAACAACAACAAAAGAAGATTATGAAATTAGACACCTTAGGAAAGTACGTTTCCACAACAACCCAGCAATCACGCAAGCCTGAAGACGTGTTCTGTCAGCCAGTACAAGCCTTAGTTATCGAGAGACGGTGCTTTACACCCCCTCTAGCGGCTAAACCTCAGAAGAAGATACATCACCACCCTGGAGCAAACAAACCCGAATAAAACTTTTAACTTTGTAACAAAACAAGGTTTCATCTGACTTGCACTGCTGACAAAACGCCTACTGAGGAAAAAAGAAAAAAAGAAAAGAAAAAAGCAGTTGCTTTAGAACCTACATATAAACTGTTCTTGTTTATGTGAAACTAGTAAAAACCCAAGATATACTAAAAGGGACACTTGCTTCTTTTCTTTTTTAATAATCAACCCACTTTTCCTATTATTATAATGAATAAATACTTTAGGAACAACTAGTTACTAGGAAATGTCCTAGTGAGGCACAAATAAATAACAACAACAACAATAATAATCATCATCATCATCATCTGCACAATCTGGCATTTCATAATTTTAAAATTTATTAGACCCAGAAATAAAGCTGTGCCATTTGATAACCAGTGACCCTTTAGACAGCAGCTAAAACATGGGAGGAAGGGAAGAGGTAATGCCCACACACACAATTATAATCCTCATAACCATCCTACAAAAAAGCCCTCACTAGCACACACTGTAATGTTACAAGAAACCTGATAATAAGAAAAAAAAGCCACAGAGGCAGGAGGCCCATGAAAGCAGCGATACACTTCAGCTCTGAGGAATACCACATAACAACGTTACAGAAAGCAGGATTTGGCCCAGCATTCCTTTCAATTATATTAACAAGTCCCAGGTAACATGTTTTCTGAAATTTTGCATCTTAGTGTTATATGAAGACTGGATGGAAGAATTAAGACTGAAAAAGCTGAAGACTAACATTTTTCCATGCTGGAAATAAGTACTGCAAGTCTAAGAAGCTGATTTTGAAATTGCATTTAATTTTGTTTAAAAAAATATTACTAAATTACATTGGTTTACTGTACTGGTCTTAATTCAATCCCAGCTAGACCTAGTACACTTAACTTTTGAAATAAAAAAAGAATTAGATCAACAAGAATTGGGAAACTGATATTTCTTAACAAAACAGAAAGACAGATGGAAAGAATTCACTAGGGGTGAATGACACATTCGGAATTCCCACAAGTTAATCACATTTTGCATCTGAAAACAGTACTTTACATCAAACATAGACATAGAGATTAGGCTGAGAAGAAGCTTGTACAGTATTTCTAAAGCAGAACTGCCTCTCTGCCTCTCTCAGCCAGTACTTACAGTAGCCTGGCGAAAAAAGTAAATACAATTTTGGAGTTACACAGCCCGACAGCCAGCAGTGTTATAGGCTTTTACAAGTTTTGCCTTGATATCATGTGGCCACTGAAACTCCATACAAAGACTTCCAGACTTCAAGTTCAGACATACTGTCTGCTTGTACACAGAGATATTTACTAGTTACAGCATTAACTTCAAATGAAACAAATACCCCATAAAATGGAAGGAGTGATAAAGTCAGCTTAATGACAGTGGCTTCAGCACCAAGCTCTAGAGATATTTGGTTAACTGGTACTACTCAGAGGCATTGTCTAAAATTCATCCCACCCAATGGACTGCTTTTCCTTGCAGATGGGGCAGATGTTGTAGCTCTGCTGTGGGTTGAAATCTGTAGTACAGCGCCCTCAGTACAAGAGGACACACGTTAATCTGGGTCTCTTGTACAGCTGCACATATACAGGACAACTTAACTATTCCCATACTGATGGTTGTCCTACTGTAAAACCAGGAACTTTTAAAAAAAAGCATTCTAACATTATTTAGGTGATTCGTTTCCTTTCATGGTATCATCTGCAAAGATTTAAGTTGGGGAGAAAGAAACATCTCTCTAGGTCAAAACACTCAAACCTATCTGTGATTACCTAAGAATTCATCAATGCCAATGCCAAGTTATTTATACCTGCTTAGCCAGACTAATTGGTCTCTCAAGCAATAAGGGCAGGGCTTTTTATTCCTACCTTACTTTAAAAGCTTTCCTCATGATCAAACAAATCCTCCAGGCTACAGTCAGTCTCCACCACTTCTGCAGGTGGGCAGAGGGCTGATGAAAGTTATTTGGATCACCTTTCAAGCCAGCAAGTTTGATGGTAAGATTCCCAGGATATTATCCAATGACTGTTTAATGTAAAATGAATGCACAGCCTGAAAGCAGAGATTAGAATCAAGGCATCCCTCTTCCCCACAGCAGCTACAAACAGGCTTGATGTTGTGCCATTTCTTGGTCTTACAGCCCTAAATATTTTGTGCTACTATCTAAAGTGTCACAGAGAGAAAGGTAATTCCAACACTCCAATAATGCAACACACTCCTGACCTAAGCTGGCTTGAATTTCCCCACATTTAAGGTAAATGCAGCTCATTATTTCCAAGCCACCATGCTAATGACTACTCTCTTGTATCAGAAAGCACTAATTGCCTTTATCATACACTTTTGACTGAATTAATAACTTACAATGCACTCAGTGTGATCACCATTTATTAGGCATAAATCAAAACATGTCTATCAAATTGAATACCAGTGAGAATTTAACATAACCTAAACTGACTCAAATACAAATGTCATTACAACTTGTTCAGGCCTTTCAAGACAGGAGTAGCTCTGAACATGTCTAATATCTGTTCTCAGGTTCATTCATTCCTAGAATCATCCAGGTTGAAAAAGACCTTTAAGATTATCAAGTCCAGCCATTAACCCAGCACTAAATCATGTCCCTAAGCACCATATCTACATATCTCTTAAATACCTTCAGGGATGGTGACTCCACCACTTCCCTGGACAGCTTGTGCCAATGCTTAACAACCTTTTTGGTGAAGAATTTTTTCTTACTATCCAATCTAAACTTCTCCTAGTGCAATTTGAGGACATTTCCTCCTGTCCTATCACTTGCTATTTGGCAGAAGAGACTATAGCCCCATCACTCTCCTTTTAGGCAATTGCAGAGAGTGATAAAGTCTCTCTGAGCCTCCTTTTCTCCAGGCTGAACATACCCAGCTCCCTCAGCTGCCCCTCAACTAGACTTGTGCTCCAGATCCTTCCCCAGCTCCGCTGCCCTTCTCTGGACATGCTCTGGCACCTCAATGTCCTTGTACTGAGGGACCAAGAATTGGACACAGGATCGAGGTGTGGCCTCACCAGTGCTGAATACAGGAGACAATCCCTGCCCTGGTCCTGCTGGCCACACTGTTGCTGATCCAGGCCAGGATGCCACTGGAATTCTTGGTCACCTGGGCACACTCTGGCTCATGCTCAGCTGCTGTTAACCAGCACCCTCAGGTTCTCCTCTACCAGGCAGCTTTCCATTCCTCTTCCACCAGGCAGCTTTCCATTCTCTTGCACAGGTGTCTAATGATTTGATTTGTATGAAAATTAGGTTCCCACAGGCACTCAAGCACTTAGGTGGGTAGTCCATCTTTGGCACCCAGTCTTTAGCACCTTAACTGGGACACAGCTGAATTCAATGTCTGGATTCGAGCATTTGATTTATTCTGGAGACAGAGCACACTGCTCATCAATAAACCCTGACAGGAGGTACTATGTAGAATGTTATTCCTGACACCCTCTACAACAATAACAAAAGTGCTACCTGTCAGACTGGGTAATCAATCTAGGAAAAAAAGTGTTTTCTTGACAATACAATATTAGATTTCTCTGCAATGTCACTGAACTAGTCTCGAAGACTAAAGGTTTAAACTTCACACCAATGTGGGTCTATACTACACGTCTGTCAAAAGCCTTTTGCCCGTCAGTAGTCGAGAGGCAGCAATCCGTACAAGTCCGTGCACACAATACGGTCACACGGTCAGACGTGGTATGGTCACCCATTGCAGGTGGCTTTTGTTTTTTGCCATGAGGACAAAGGAAGATACCAATTTGAAAATAGAGAATGTGTGCAAGGAGAAGTCAGCTGAAATGGACAAAAGGTTGGCATCAAGATAAGCAGAAGTGCTCAATAAACTTATATTAGAAATATAAATTATATCACATTCAATGCAAGGATCTCAAACGTCAGCAGATCCCAGCAGCTCGCATTCAAGACCTCTTGAAGACATCTACCCAGATCTTTGAAAAACACTTGCAAATAACTTGGGTACTTGGAAAGTCTCAGAGGGCTGGAAGAAAACTAGAAGTTTTGCATTAAATACTGTGTTGTAAATGGATAATCTAGTCCTGTTAGTAAACAACAATATGAAGCTAAATAAAAACTGTCAACATGGGATGTTATTTGTAAAGAACTAAAATATAATTAAAATTGACTGAAAAAACCTTGTCCAATTAACTTCATACAAACCTTCTTGTGATGGATATTGTTGAAAAAGGTACTAATAAGTGGACTGGAAAAACAATCTTAAGATCTTATTTGGCATTAGAGAACATTTCTCTTCAATAGAAAAACAGAACAGGTATTACATGGATAAATGCTGAATGGACAGTCCTTAAATATTAAGAGTAAATACAGAGTTGTTGAGCCATGTGAGCTTCCAATAGGAAGGGAAGGTATCAGTTCCTGGCTTCTCATTACAGAACATGTTTTTAACTTGGCTCTCAAAAAAAACAAAAAAAAAGGAAGTCAAAAGGAAGCCTGGAAATGACAAGCCATGACAGTGATAAGAGACTGAGTCATTTCACTCAACTAAAATGGCACAAATAGCTTAAAAAATTAGGCATAGCAAAAAGTATTAATGCATAAAGGTAAAGCTACTTTTTCTAAAACTAAAAACAATTAACTCAGTCCTGTGAAGGGTTGATTCTGACAAGGAAATAATAAAAGCAGACAGTCATACACAAGCTTGCCAAAAGGCTTTATCAGTTACATCAACAGGTCTACCTCCCTTAGCAACATGGACGGCAGGATGTTTTTCCTGCCTCTGGCTGCAAATACCTACAATCTCTACTGGAATAACTTCACAAGCTTTGTCTCCAATTTTCTGACTTAAAATTGCTGCTAACTGTCTCAAGTGTGAGCAACAACTTCTTGAACGTATTGTCCCATATTGAAAATACAGAAAGCAAAGTATGTGCATAGTGTCATTTCAACCTTATCTTCATAAAACTGCTCCAGATGATGTAACTATCCTCCAACTCCACCTAGTTTCTGCACCTACCCAGGACTTAATGAGGTATTGAAAAGGGCAGAAGAAAAACAATTTGCATTTGGACAACAGGTAAGGTTCAGCCTGTAGAACCACTGCAAACAATTCACTAGTCTATTGTCAGATTTCTTCCACCACTGAAAACCTCTTGCAGGAGCCTTCAGAAGGAGTAAAATAACATGCGAGATGAACCAAAGGATTTATTTAAGGCCTCCTCACTGCACCATTCTTATGGACATATTAAAAGGGACCAGACAAGGAAGAGGACACATTAGATGAACAGACAGGTAATTCTCAGTTGCTAAGCACAGAAGCAGCTGAGAAGTAATTTGCTACTGGTGGAGCATTAAATGCATGGTTATTTAGAAAGCTACACTGTTTCATGCACAGCAACAACTGCTGCATCAACAGCTATTTCTTTTCTTATCTTGCTATTGCATATACTGAACTAGTAGCAGACATTCAATGTGATTTCAGGACTGCAAACTCCATCTACACTAAATCTGCCCTGAGTCTGTTCTACAATGCAAGGAAAGTACAGGTCTCTTGAGATTACAACCAAACTGTGTAGGTTAATGCTTTGTACAAGACTTACATTGTAAAACCACCTACTGCTCACTACCCCACCCCATCCCCCAAACTGCTATTAGTTTTTACTATTATCATATGTAATTGAAAATACTTTGGAAGGGTTTTCTGAAGCCTATCAAAGCTGAAACAAAGTGAGGGTATCTAAATTTACTGGATGTGATTTGTTTAGACTCCAGGGCTTATGCCTGAGGAACCTTTAAGGAATGAATTAAACTAACAAGGCAAAAGGCTAAATGATGTTAAAGCTCAAGAACTGTGTTCCATTCTATAGTTCAGTAAGCAGGTTTGCCTTCCTGAACTGTAACAACAATTTAACTCAATCAATGCTTAAATGCCTTCAGATTTGGTCCTTTCAGTTTCTGTGGCATTACTCTCAAGTTGTAAAGCATGATACAACGCTGCTTTTTACTCAGTCAGTTGTTCACCAAGGGTTAAGGAGCCTTGTAAGGCTGAGATCATTGGGCAGTGCATTCAGTGCATTTCCTCTGCACATGCAAAGGATCAGCATTTCCATCTCTAAGAGATGGCAGCTGATCTTAAGGATAGCCTCTGAAAAACACATCAGCATTCTATCAGCTGGATCACCAAAGTAAAACAACATGAGTCAGCGGCACGTGTCCTGTAGCAACGATAGGGGGCTGCATTAGCAGAGAAGCACAGCCAGTGGGCCGAGGGAGGTGATTATTCCCTGCTACTCAGCGGTAAGAAGGTGGAATCTGGAATACTGCGTTCTGTTTTCTCTTCTCAGCCACCTCCTTCTTCCAGTATGAGGGATGCCACAAAGACTGCTCCGGGGCTTAGGCCCATGAAAGACAAGGAGAAGTTAAGAGCACCAGAGTAGCCAGGGGTCACCTGCTAGCTGGATACCACTACCTGAGGGCTGCTTGTTGAGAGCCTTAAATCCAACTCTTCCTGGAGGCGTGTTGCAGAAGTACAAGTGCTCGGACAATGCTCTCAGACAGAAGGTGTGACTCCTGGGGTGTCCTGGGCAGCGCTAGGAGTTGGACTCTATGATCCTATCAGGTCCCTTCCAACTCAGCATATTCTATGATTCTGTGATGGGCATGCACCACACCACTGGAAATTCTGTCTGTCCATAAAGATAAAACAAAGGTACCTCAACAGTAACAGTGGTGTAGCACTGGCATAGCCCTGAGAGGCTGCAAAATGCTTAATCCCTTAGATCAGTAGTCTCCAAAGAGGAGTAAACAAACCCCAGCAAAAGTAAAACTTGGCGTGTGAGGAGATATCTTTTGTCACTGAAAAAACCCTTTTAAATCATCACTATCTTATATTTTTTTGTGTATGCTTTATAGTATACATATATTAATAGAGTAGCATATAAACAGATTACATTTATTGGAGGTGCATGCTCAAAACATCTTTACTTATGGGGTGCATGATCAAAAAATTTGGAGACCAGTGCTGTAGAAAAGGACCATGCTAGGACCTAACAAAGGGCTGAAGAAGGCAATCTCCAAAGGCCCTGTCAAGCAGAATTCTCCTATGAATTCCAGAATATTAGCCAAACAAAATACAACACATAATGCCAAAGTTATATGGTTTGCAGTAGAGCAGAACCCAGAGAAGGGACCATAGCTTGCCTCCAAGTTCCTGAAAGCTGTCAGATTCTCAATTTAAATTTCAAAGGAACAATGACAATACTAATCAAAACTCAAACTTGGACACTTAAGGCTCAAACTTTGGAAGACCCTTAACTCTGTCCATAACAGAACTGCTTTATAATCTGGCCTTTCTCCTTAGAAGAGGAAGGCTGCATTAGAGGATTACACTTTTGCATGATGTCCTACACAAACAGGCTTTCCAGTTCAGCTGGGATGCAGGCACTATTATGATAAATGTAGTGATAACTAATAACAGTACTGTGAACAAGAAAAACATATGGACCACTCCTTTCCTAGAGATTCACTGCTTCTGGTTATTGAGTTTGACACAAAATACAATTAATTGATTTATTCACAACTAGAGGACTTATAAGGCCACATTCCACAACGGTATCGCTGGTGCCTTCTGAAGGAGAAACTTGCATTGCTGTTTATTCCTCAGTTTTTATGATTTATGGAGTACTGCTTCTCTACCTACCTACTTAACACCAGAATGCTTACAGCAACTGAATACTCTTTCACATCCTAATTCTGTCAAATCTAGTGAACAATACACACAAACTTTTATTATTCCAGAGAACTGGTTGCAAGAGCCTTGGTTCTATATAACACAAGGACAGAAGTTTAAGCAGGGGCAAGACAAAAGCACCTTACACAGAAGGGTGCAATGTAAGAAACTGGCTTAATGCAATCAATACTAAATGTTTCCAAACTGCATATTGCTTTTACACAAGAAGTAACAAACCCAGGGCTTTTTTAGGATTTCTTTGCCAGGACTGCAGTTTCATACATGCTCCAACCAGTATCATATTACAGCTGCCAATTCAGGGTTGCCATAAGGTGTTTTCCCACTGGGTTCAGCACAGCAGAGCAGGTGTGCATTCCTTCTTCACCTGGATCTTCACGCAGCTACACTCCCCCAGGAATCAGAGGCAAGGCCCATCCTCCAGTCTAGGTAACTTCCAGTAAGAAAGAAATGCTTCACTGAACAGCAGACAACACTTATTAAGTTTTGACAAAAACCAAGGAATTAACTTACAGGACCTAAAAGATCATAAAACCATCACCCAATCTTAATGCATGACAGACATGCTTTGATTTTGCCTTCTCCAACATCAAGACAGCAGATGCACTTGAAAAACAAAAATCTTTCAAATGGCTGAAGCAAAAAAGCCCTATTTTATACAGATTAGAGCCTCACATCTGACTCTTCATAAAGATGCAAGCTACTATTTAAACTTTTGCTGTGATTGAGACATTTATAAGTACTCACCATGTCTGTTCTTAATGTCTACTGTGACATAAATTTATTCTTTATTATTTTCTACAGTCCTTAAAAAAATCTCTCCTGCCTGACAACTTCAGACTTGTACAAATTACTAATTTCTTCCAATCCGTCAAATTGGCCATCCAGTTCAGAACTTACAAGACAAGAGTGGACAAACAGAAGTGCCCAAGATGTACAAATATGCTAAAATGAGGAAAATTCTAGAATATTTCAATGTAGCCCTAGGGTGAAGAGGAAAGAACAAAAGAATATACAACAGATGTTAGTAATATCACTTAATGCACTACTGGAAGAAGCTCAGATAGAGTGATGCAGCTGGTGTAGAAATGTATTAGAATATAATTACCCAGAGATCCATAAGGTTGTAGCTGAGCTATTAAAGTTATGAAGCATGCTGAAGAGTTTTGTGTTTGTTTTTAAGAATCAGAACTGAGCAGAAGGATTTTAATTACTCCCCCTCCCTGTACATTTACCACATTTTCCAGTCAAATAGTTTCAGATGTGGCAATTACAGTACACCAGACTTGCTTTTTCAGTTCTGAACTAATTATTTCAATTAATATGCAATTTATTTAAAATATACACTGTTCCTGATAGAGTATTTTTCCCGTTTTAGAAATGTTTTCCTGGGACACTTGATAAAATATTTTCCAACAGGACAGAGAAGGGTTATTTTTTTTGTTAGAAGAAAGGTGTTCTGTGGAACATTTCTTTTTCTAATTTGTCAATCTCCTTTTAAGTACTGTGAAAATGAAATGGTTATTCTCTTCAGTGCTGGTCATAATACCAAAGTCACAGGCAATAGAGGAAAATTATAGAAATAATATTATTTCATGAAGTAAATCAACAAAGTCAAAGTCTGACTGTCACTTAAGAGTGAAGAAATGCTAAAGGTTTTAATAAGCACTGGAAATTCCTATAAAAAAAATCTACAACATCTACAATGAATATGGAAATCCTTCAAGTGTTGTAACAGACATTCATTCAACATAATTCTCAAAGTCTAAGAAACACGACACACAACTCTGTTCATACTGTGCTACTACCAGAAGGTGAACAGTAAAAGGTGTAAAATTAATCCTCTTATGAAGGAAACACTGATTGCTGAGCAAATGCAAGTTGCACGTCAACAGCCCAACAGTTACCAGATCGAACTCATGCCCAACAGTTACCACTTGATCTACTCAGAGCAAGAATGGCCAAGCCCCACAACAGCAAACCTTAGCATGGTAGGAGTTTAGTGTTCTATAGGAAATTAATACCTATTTCAGGTATTCATACTCCAGACGATAAACCGCAATGATTTAGGAACAGCTTCAAATACAGTTCATGCATTCATGCCATGGGTACTATAACCTATATGAGAATGCATAGTAGATAATTGGAAATACCCCAACTGTTCAAGTTTAATGCATTTATATTTATGAGCCAGCAGTTTTTGAATCTCAGCCAAAGAGGCTCAGTTTTTAATAGTAGCTGATGCAGGAAACTAAACTTTTGAAGGTGAATACTACATAGAGGAAAAACTAGACAGTTATAAAGCAGTCATCTGTAAAGGCACAATATGTTCATGGACACTTACTACCTCAGCTTGCCCAGCACAAGTGCTGAACATCTGACTGTACACAGCAAGACCAGTGCAACCAAGACTACTTCCAAACACCACATTCTGGTTTTACATGCTGTTATGATTATATTATTCAAAAAACATCCACAGTCCTCTGGATGAAGTACATATAACTTGAAGCTGTTGCATATGAAGAATTCAATACTTCCCACCTATTTGCCCCTCCCTCTTATACCTTCAAAGAAGTCTAAACTGGTTCTGTAGCTTCTAGTAAGTGAAAAGTGCAAGTCTAAGACAAATCAGAACTAATCTGTTAATTTTATTTGGAACTAATTTGATAGTGTGCATTTTACAATCAATGAGCAAATTGTCAGCAGCTGGGTGCAAATCTGTATCTAGTCTTTAGTAGGTACATTAATCCAATGCACTGACACACACAGGGTGCAGTACTGTGACCTTCTTTATCTCAGAGAACATCTTTCATTTAGATGCTCATGGGAATCATCCTCAAAAAGAGATGAGAAGAATGAACTGCATAGTGTATTTTTTATACCACTTGTAAAAGACCTGCAATGCAATTCCACTTTATTTATGCTACATTGATCTAAACTATGTTTTGTTTTACACACTTGTAACTCACAAGAATTTCCTTAAACCCTCCTAGTTTTACTTTTATACCAGAAAAATTAGATTCTTCTAAGCTTCTGCCAGGACTGGATTTCCTTCAGTTTGTTTTCTGAAAATCACATGGCTTCAAAAACCAGCTTGGCCTTTCCTACTTAACTGTTACTCTTGCCTTCATTTCAGTTTAATAACATGCTTGGTTTTTGAGAAAACAAGCAAATTCAATGCCAGGAATCAAGCTACTTCCTCATTTATCATTGACTCCCTTTTCTCAGAGACTATGAGTAGCAATGACAAATTTCCAAGATAATTTTTCATATGATATCTTTAAGACAAACTAAAAACATGGATATATTTTTATTAATGCCTGCAACCGGTCAATGAGATGAATTTATTGCAGAGACAGCTGCTGATGTTGGAGCTACAAAGAGTGCATGACTCAAGCAGAATGAGCAGCTTTTAAAGAACTCTTATGAAACAGCTTTTTCCTGCTCATTCTGAAAAATGAAAACTGCGACATCCAAATCTAAGGTGACGTAGGATCAATGAGGCTATGAGTCTAAGAGACTTTAAAATTTCTCTCCACTGATTCTTTTGGAAAAGCTGTAGATCTCTGCTTCCATAAGAAACAGGACAACAACAGAACATGACAAATCAAGATAGACATATGAAAACTACTTTGCAAGAGTAAAAATTCAACAAAAAAGGTCTTTTGAGGCCTAACAAACATATTTGAAGGGCATTCCATTATCAAGAACTTAAACTGCTGTAACTCATTCTGCTAAATCGTTCCAGCAGATCCCACTTGCACCACTGCAAGCAACTGGTCAACAAAGTGAATTAAACTGTAGGATAGATGCAGTTTAAAATTAATCATGTAAGAACAGAAGTTTCCTAATCGACTTCACACAAAAATGTGCAAATATACAAGCGAATGCTAAGTGTAGGAATAAACAGAGAGCAAGTGCTTCAAGAGGAACAGCTTCTGCCAGTCTCAATGCATCACATTCATGAAGCTACAGGCCATGATGGTAAAAAAGGTCAAGAGGCACCCTGCTAGGTGCTTCACTTTCCTAATATTAAACTCAGTCACAATGGTACTGAAGCAGTTACTTTTACCTCACAGGAAAAAAAAAAAAAAGCAGAAGAGTCAATCAGCATCTCAACCTGAATGCAACTCTTGAAGTCTGAATGTGCTACTCATTCAAGAGTTCTCCAATGGAGGAGTGTCTGCAACTACTGAAGGGGAAGACCAGCTGAATGAGAGCTGGTTTCTCAGGTGATATTAGCACTCCCTTCTCTCCAGCTCAACATCATACTCCTAAAAAAGTTTTAGTTAATCAAAACCCACATGGGACCAACTAGTTTGATTGCCCAATCAAGCCAAGAGGAGAAAGCTGCTCTCAGCTTCCTCTTTTACACGTGAAGTTGCAACACTGAATAGCTGTCAATATGTCAACAACAATAAGGTCACAAAGTCAGAAACTGATCTGTTTTCAGCTGTATTGCTATGATGTACATACTTAGATCTACTGGGGTATTTTTAAGATCTATTGCTTGATTTATGGTAACGTACCCTCACCATTGAAATGCCACCACTGAGTGGAATGTGCACATAAACTAATATTCTTAAATGGGGCACTCAAGTTCTTAGCAAGCCTGAACAAATTCAAACAATATACATTTCAGCTGCATCTAAAACTAATTGTTGCCACCACTCACTGCTCACTTCCACAGCTTCTTTTAGTCCTAACTTCTTAGTACTTCATTTCAACATCTTCAATCCACTTTCATACTAGACTGAATGGGTAAATACTTGTCTTACAGTGTCATCTTTCCCATTTACATTTTTAATAGACTCTACAGGATTTGCAGAGTCATGGTAACTCTTGTGTTTTATGACATTTATTCTTACTGCAGAAAGTCCTCTAACAGCCTATTAATATGTAATTTGAAATATTAACAAATAGTTACAGTCATGGCTCTCTCTCATTGCCAAGACATTTCAAGTCACCAAAGTTTGTACTGAACTTTCTTATCCATTCAATTTTTGCTTACAGGTTAGTTTCCAGCTAATATAACATGCATACTTTTGGCAGATCATTACTACTTGATTTGCTAATCCTACCTAAAATGTGTTCTTCTGCCACAGAGTAAAATTACTCCACTTGCTATTCTGTTGTCTCCATTTCCTTCTGTGAAATCACCTAGTAGATATGGTTCTTCCAGTTCAAAGGACAACAAACGAAAAATCCAAAACCTTGACATTTAAAAACTGGAAGTTAGAGAAGGATTAATTTTATAATTGAAGGAGTAAGACATGGTATGGAGTATGCTATGTTAGCAAGGGGAAATGAGACAACAGCTGGGCAGCAGCCCATGCTTGTAGGATCCTGCATACCACAGACATTGGGTCCATACACAGGGGAAACTCAACTCCTTTTACAAGGGAGTATTTACACTTGCGAACTACAGAGGGTTTTTACTTTTTACTGCCAGTAACAGTAAAGCTCTAGGTTTGCTAAGTTCATTTTCACTTCAAGTTATTCAAAATCAAAAGCAAATAAGAACTGAGCTTTGCAGATTTAAATTCAACCAAGGTACAAAAACCCCAAAGCAGATTCAAAAAGAACTGTTATGCAGAAGGTAAAGTTAACATTCGTAACCTTGCATATTCCTTTTCACTTCCAGTTACAGAATCAAGTCATTACCTATCCATACCTGTCACAGTATAAATCCTTTTGGACCTTTTGAAGACCTTTATTATATCTTAGAAAGTGCTGAGCTCATCTTATTAATGGCTAAGAAAAATTACCTCTACTGGTCAAACTGGTATTGCAAATTTGCAGATAATTTCATTTCTGACAACTTGTTATGCCCCAAGTAAGTAATATACCATAAGGTACAATATTTTCTACTATCTAAAAAGGCAGAATTTCGCAGCATATCTTTTCATCTGTCCTAAATGCTTTGGAACAACTCTGGCAGCAAAGGTGGGAGCAGTAGAGCATAGGTATATTCCGTGTTCCTGTTTAACTTTCTGCAAACTGCTCTTGGGCTGGTGTTTGATGCCCAAGGTACTAAACTGAGAGAGAGGGTACCAATGATGTTTTGACTAAAACCTAAGTGATGTTTTGACCAAAACCTAAGTGATGTTTTGACTGCAGAACAGCATGAGCAGAAGGTCCACATATCCTGAAAAAGTAAAAACTTAAATTCAGACAAAAATATAAATTCTGTTAAGCAACTGGTAGATATATTGGTTGGTCTGGTGAGACTGAGGCCAACAAATGTGCTTGCCTAAACTTAAATAGTGAAAGTTTACTTGGAGACATGAACAAGGAGGGCTAAGCATGTCCAGTCCAATTCAGTTTGAAATGTGCTGTGAAGACATCACTAATGAGCTTGGTGCTAAAGTTTTAATAAAGTATTTAGAAAATAAAAGGATATTTCATTCCTGAGGTACTGCAATTCTGAATGCAAAAGCTTTCAAAATCAATACATCCAGGAAGAGTAATAACATAGTCCTCTATACAATTGTGCCATCAGAGTGAAGACCAAGTTTCTGCAGCAAGTGTTGTAACCAAAACAGATTATCAATACAACCAAGAAAAGGTGCATAACCTAACAAGTCAGTACATCAAGAGTCCACCATGAAAAGAACAGCTAAAAAATCTATTTAATTATTGACAAAAGAGCCTAGCAAATTCTATTTTAATTTACATTTCATTAAAGTCATCTATGGCAGGTTAGCAAAAAGTCTGCACATTTTCAGTGGTTACAGGCTCAAGAGTGTGTCAGCAGCTGAAATGGGACCAGATTTCTGGGGGGCAAACAAAATGACATCCAAAATATTTGTTCCATCTGAAACCAAATGTAAATTTGTAACAATTAAAGATGACAACCTACAAGAAACATGTAATAGTATTAAGTGTTACAGACATTTCCTAAACATCCTGCTACCTCATCAGCCCTAGAAAATACAGACCTCAGGATGACAATCCAAAATACTACTGGACATAAACACAACCATTAAACTTCATGAATAGACAAGATTAAGAAAAAGGCTGATAGTGTTTTTTCCTATTGACATCAAGTGAACATCAGAATTAAGGAAGCTCAAAGTTTACTGTACATGGCAAAGAACAAGCAAAAAACCAGTCATTTCTGTAGCTTAGGAAACATTGGGCCCATGAGCAAAATAAACATTGTTCATGTTTGCTGAACAGAAAAAGCAGCAGTGTACCCATTCCAAATATTATGGCTTTACTGAGATACAGACAGTATCTTTTAGTTAAGCTAAAGACTTGACAGTCCAAGTCAAATCCATTTTTACTGAGATCTGGTCCTACAGGAAAAACAATGGCTCTCAATTCAACTCATGTGTTCTAAACTGCAATGAAGTGGAATTTTACTACAAATTGTCTGGGAATTTCCCCAGGCTAACGGTCTTAAAGAAATCAATGATAAAATATAGACGTGTTATTGACACCTATAACAGAGAGAATCCAATTCGTGTTCTAGGTAACAGAAATGCACTGATGGAACATGACATTATCTGTAGACATTTTAGCAGAGATTGAACTAGAAACCCCACAACAATTAGCCGCTGGAGTTCAAAAAAAGATACAAAGTTGCTAGAGAAAGATAAGAATTCCTAAGGTTGCAGAAGGCACTGACAAGGAACATCAACGGATGCAGACAACACTGTCTAGGAAATAGGCCTGCATCCTCACAAAAGCTGTCTGTCTGGGAAAGAACAAGACTGCATGTTTGCCAGATCCACCCAAAAAGGGGGACGGGGCTGGGTTACAGGATTTGTCACTGACAGAGGCATCAACAGACAATCAGAACACCAGCACTGAACACCTCCCCAGCATTCAGTATTTCTAGAGATCAACACATGTACAACAGCACACACTATTCAGAAGTGACCTGCCAGCAAGGTACATTGTGGCATCCTCTAAAAACATCTAGATCTTAAAACCATTTATGAGAAGGTACTTACAAAGATGAAAAACTGAACCTCTCCTAAAGTCAGGCTTTAAGAGTTTTTCATAAGTTCTAAGACAGAACACTGCAGAAACATGTTCAGTTAAGCAGTTAAAGCTGCAATAACTATTAAAAAGGATCTCTTTTAGATCTTGAGCCAAAATGATCATCAGCATAACACTGAGTTAGCCAATGGAGGTCCAAATTCAAGTAAAATTAAATGGCCACAAGGCAAAGATTAACAAAGAAAAGCATCCCAAGATCCACAGGACACACAGCCCAAAGCAAATGACTTATTAGTTCAAACTATAATTCAAGTTTCTGCAGCTCCATTACATCAATGCCTATAAAAATCTAAAGCTTTTGAATTTTAAATTCACAAACTAGTAGAAACTCCAACCTGAAAAAGGTAGAAATGTCATTAATGGACTGAAATCAGGTAATGACCTGAGTCTCATGCAACTCATACACCTAGAGCTTGTCCTACAGCAAAAAGCCTCAGAAGAGTTCCATTTGCCCTGGAAAAAACCCCGAGACACTCATCTAATCCTGTTTTACTACTGGCATCTACAGTAGTCAGCCTGTGACTCTGCTCAAAGCAGATTGCTCACCTCCTGACCAAGTGACCTAAGCAACAGATCACTGAGTCCTGGCCCTTCTGCGGACAGGGATCTGTGTCTCTCTTAACCAGGGCTTCATCTGCCAAAAGTCCACGTCCAGTGCCCCAATGGAGCCGATACAGCACATCAATTTTCTCCCCCAGAGTCACCAGCAAAATCATTCTGGTGTAGTTTGCCAAAACAACCCCAGATTCAATACAGGCATGTCAAGATGACTTGTGAGTGAATCTAGACTAGATGCTGTGTTTTCAAACTTGACCAGCACCCTTCCTGCTCCCTCATGCTTTGCTGTCAAGAACTCTATCCAATTTGCCAGCATTGAGTCCTAGGGATACTCAGCTACTCCTGACTTTCACATGTGTGTACAGCTTTCTCACTACCTGACAGCTTGCTACTTCCCCATTCATCATGTGATTACATTTCGTAATTATTTGAGACCATTTCCTTAAAAAAACAAAAAAGAGGCAGAAAAAAAAACGTAACTGATCATCCTCTCTGAATTTTTAGGACCACTGATTTGCTGTGACTCATACTATTTCACAACACAGAAAATAAACACATCTATGGATGCAGATTCACATCAGTTAAATTTCTATGCTGTATAAAGCAGAAAGTTTCCCATTGCCATAACAACAAAATAGCTTCTTTTAAGCAGAAAGCTTAGCAGGACTGGGTCCTACAGCTTCTCAGACAGAAGCTGCCAAGTACTCAGCAGAAAAAAATTTAGAGATTTTAAGTCTCCTTGAAAATGTAAGGCATTTGTAATCAGGTATGTATTTGATCAAATGCAGACTTAAATTCTACAAACAAAGAACATTTCACAGAAATTACTTCATACCACGAAACGTTCTGGAATAACACTTGACATGCAAGGTGGCTAATAAATTGCCTTTAACAGGGTTAAACAAATTACTAACACGTCTTTGAGGTGCCATTTATAACATTTGCTCCTACCAAATATATTTTCTCTTGCTTCTGCTGCTTATTTTCTTTACTTCGCACAACAAGAATCAGCGGAAAAGTTTCATTTTTGCTTTTAGTTGGTTTCACTTTCTAAGTTGCCTGGAAGCAACGAAAAGTTTCTGTTTAGGTTGGGCGATACTCAGGGAGGGGGGAATCGGGAGTAAATCTGGCTGAAAGCATAATGCCTCTGCTAGGAGTCGGCAAGATGATTACCGTGTTTTCGGGAAGATTGTTTTACCTACATAGAGAAGCTCAATCCCTTTAGCTGGGCGTTATGAGGGACCCTTTACGGCTTAGGCGGAGAGCAACAACAACAATAAAAACAACAACAACAACAACAAAAAGAAAGAGGTGTCGAACAGCACCGCTGCCTTCTCCTCCCCGCCTGTCACAGCCGGCTCAGCTGTTCTGGTCGCGCTCCGCATCTGCTTCTCTCTCCGGCTCAACCACCGCCTCCTCCCGCGGCCGCCGCGCCGCAGCCCGGCGCTGACAGCGGGCGGATCCCCGCGCCCCGGCCGGCACAGGCACCTCCGAGCGACGGAGGGGAGGCAGACAGAAAGTTTCTTTCGCGGGGCTCCGTCGGAGGCGCCGGCTCCCGGTCCTCCCCGGCGGGGAGCGCTGCACCTCAGGCACCGGGGCAGGCAGCGGCGCTGCCCCCGTCCCCCCGCCCCCCCCCCGCCGCCCGGCGGAGGGGAAGGCGGCGGTTCGCCATCAGCGCCTACTCACCGCCATGGCCCCGCGGCTCTCCCGGCTAACGGTCCGCGCTCCGCCGCCAGCGGGCAGCGGCGCCGAGGCGGGGAGCGCCAGGGGGAGTTCCCGATGGCGCAGCTCGGGCAGGGGCGGCGCTTCCCCCACCCCTTTGCCCGCCCACACGAGGTACCTGCGCTCCGGCCGCCGCCGCTCCGCCGCCTCTTCCCGC
>VZRX01018327.1:461802-511671 GCA_013398075.1 Notiomystis cincta | reverse complement strand
GGTCCGTGGGGTCTGTGGGGTCTGTGGGGTCAGTGAGGTCTGTGGGGTTGGGGCTCGGCCGTACAGGAGCCTTGACCTTAGCTCTGTAATGGGATCTGGGGTCAGGGCTTGCTTGTGTTAGCCCTGCTTAGAAATAACAAAGACATCTCTACATTATCAGCCCTGTGCTCAGCACAAACCCTACCAGCCACTGTGAAGAAATTTAGCCTTACCTAGCACATATTCTACCCCTTATTCCGTACTATTTACACCCTGCCCAGGCTCCACGCTATTCAATACAACTTCACTAGCCACCATCCTTCTTCCCATAATTCTATACAATACACACTTGTTATTGTGTAAGTCAATGGACCACCCTTGCAACATGTCCATAAAATGTCCTTTGAGTTCAAGCAGTCCATGACTTTGGGTTCCATCAGTTATGGTGGTCACCTGGGACAGGAGAGGTGTGTTGTGTGGAGATACTGGGCACCAAAGCCACCTCACTGATGCACATGCACTGCTCTTTGTAAGGCTTTTTCTCCATTGTTTTGGGTAGTTTCTGCAGTAGTGATTCCTGTAACATGCAACTCAAATAATGGAGGTGGGCTTGCCCAGGCTGGGCTCTTGCTGGGTGGAGTGGAGGGTAGGAAGGGCTGCCTCTTTCCTAGACAGCCATTATCACAGTGAAAGTCAAAGGACTCAGGCTGAGCAGAACAGGACTATGGGCACCTGAGGTATCCCCTGCCTGTTGCCCAAGCACGTAGTTGCCCAATATCTGAGAGGAAAGGGGAAGAAACATGCTTTTCCAGGCACTTGTGCAGGGAGGAACTATCTTGTCTCAACACCTGCAGTGTTCAGCTGATGTCCTGAATGCTAATTTGTGATTATCCTCTGCTTAATGTTTGTCCTTTCAGCCATTATGGATCAAAATTATTTTACTACAGTGTTTGGCTTAATGACCTTCTGTAGCAGTGGACCAGACCAAATGAGATGTTTTATAAAGTGGTTTTGTTAATTTGCCTTAAAGCTCTCCCTTATTAACTTACTAAGTTCCTATTTCTCTTGCATTTCAGCAGTGTTCATATAATTTTTATAGCTTCATAGCAGGCAGAAGGTAACTCCTATAAACAAAGGATGCACCAACCAATGTTTGGTCATCTCCTGGTTTCTCACTATAGGCCCCCTTTCCCAAATGCAGAATTTCACTGGTGAATAGCATGTGATATCTCAGATCTCAAAAACTAGAGAGACTTGGGACTGATCAATATTTGGATGAGCTGCCTCGTTAGATACTGCGGAAAATGCTGCTGGTGATTCATTCAGTGGCATTCTTCTGTCTATGAGTCAGGGCTGAACAAATGCCACTGCACAGCATTAGTGGGTCGTACCATTCAGGGGCACATACTGGAGATTTTTGCCAGTTGCAGCTGTTGGAAGATCGCTGATTTTCCTACCTTATTCCACTTTCAGTAGGGCTTTCCGGAACTGGCCAGCAGTTGTGGTGGAATACAGCAAAGGGTTTCCACAGCTCCTTTTGTCAGGCCCCACTCAGTGGTGGCAGTGGGGCCAAGGACAGCAGTGGCCAAGGGCACTGCTGTAGGCAGCCACAATCCTGGCTTTGAGTCAGACTGTAGAGTTTTGAATGGATGACGCAGCACCAATCGTACGTGCCCCACTCCTGAGAGCCCTGAGAGGCAGTGTCCTTTATTCCTCCTCCTGGCTTCCCAGGGGTGCTTCCCCTGCATTTCCCTTGCAGGTGAAATCCAGAAATCTGTGCAGTGTTTTGGGTGTATGGGTGCAGACACAGAGCTGGGACGGGGGACAGATGAGAGCGTTTAGGACTCTTCTCCCCATCCAAACGCTGGTCCTGGTGGTGTCTGAGTTTGCACTGCATGGCACAGTCCTCCACCTGCTTCCTTCCTTTTTAGCTCATAGCTGTATAAATAAGTATATATGAAATTCCATTTTCTGCTGGAAACCCAGTTAAAGCCACCTAGAAGTCATTCTGAATAATATTAAATGTGAGTGGAAGGCATTGGGGAACCATTATGAGGACCTCTTTGTTTCTCTTTAGGGGCTTGTGAATAAATGGATTTTTCTAAACCAAAACTAAACTAGATTAGAATTATTTACAAATCTAAGTTGGATATATGGTTCTCAGGTACTTCTAGACAATTGACCCAATGCTCTTGCTTTCATCCACTGCAAAACTTCCCAGAAGGACTCATTCAAGACAGAATTTCTTTACAGTAATGTACCAGATACATATCCAAGTGCTAATGATGAACATTTATGAAATTGCTATTGTAGCTAAATCCAGCAGAGGAGAGGTGAGGAAACAAATACAAAAATGTGTTTCAGAGTACTCCCTTAAGATACAGTCATTACTGTATAGTAATGCCCTCCTTCTTTGGCTCTCATTTTTTCAGTCAAACCAAGTTACTGTCTCCAGACAACTGTGAAGAATTGGTGTTACAACAGTCATTATTTCAGGTTTGCATTGAGTTGTATTTATCCAGCAAAACATGTAGCAATCTGGTACTGGGACCAGAACTGAACAATTCATGCTAGTTTTAAAACCTACATCACTTGGTCCAGTCCTCCAATTCTCTCCATCCTTGCAAGATGCTCCATCCCTGGAAACATTTAAGGCTAGGTTGGATGGAGCTCTAACGAGTCTGCTCTAATTGAAGATGTCCCTGCTCATTGCCAGGGAGTGGACTAGACCTTTAAAGATTTCTTCAAAACCAGACTTCTATGAAGCATTCAATAATTAAATGGGGAAAACCTCAAGTCCTAAAGTTAAAATAATGTGGCTTAAGTTGGAGGGTTTGGCAAGTTTCTCACACACAGCACGTGCCTCCATAGTGAACGACTCATTTTCACACTTCAGCTGAATTTGTAATCACTTGTAGCACTTCTGCCAGGAGGGAGAATCGTGACCTCTGTCTGTAGTGGCAGCTCTGCTGCTGTCACATCTTCCTGAGCCTGTAAGGGCAGCGGTAGCCAGATCTACAGACCTGCAGTTGAACTTACAGTGTCTTTACCAACAGGTTTGTCATCTCAATTTCATTTGAAAACACTAGTGGGAACATTTACCGTGGTCTCAGAGGCCACAAGAAGAGCAGTTTGGATGGACTGTGGACTCTGAAAGCCGTGAGTTCAGCAGCACTGCTGCCTTTTGCCAGACCAGTAGTGCCAGTGTAATACACAACAATTAAAGAAATACAGCTGGTGCCGATTTTCTAAAACAAGTAACTAATGCATGAATATAACTCCCTTAAAGTAAACTTGCTAGCAAGGTGAATGAGGTTTAATTCTGATGTGTTGGCAAAAAAATTGCAGAAAATTTTATTGTCACAAAACTGAGTTACTGATTCCTCTGTGTCATCAGGCACCTGAGCTGCATTCTTTTATTTTTCCAGATTGCTTTCAAAGAGGCTGCCAATCAGAATAAGCTATTTGCTGGTTTCTGATTTGTATGAAGGGTTTTGAACTGTAAAAATCCAACTTTAATATCTGAATGTTTTATCAAAATAAAGGTTTGCTGACAGCAGTTTAATGCTAGGCATGATTCACTTCAGTGGCAAAATATGTGTTTGGGAAAAGGGAATCTGGGATTTAATTGATATGATCAGCTGTGTTTTTACACAGTTTGGTGAATTAGTAGAACTCAAAACACATTGAGCAATGGCATATAATAAAATGTTTATCATGTCTATAACTGTTTTTTTGACACTTGTTATAGAATAAGTATTGTATGATATATTTTACCATGCTTTTCTCAAAATGGTGATGGACGCAAATCCACAACTCATTGTCTTCTTTACCTGCTTTTCAGGACATGGATGATGAACTAAATAATTCTATTACAGGATTGAACCAGCTGAAACTTTAGAATGATAGTACCAAAAAGAAAGGGAGGATTAAATGGATAGAAATACTAATTCCATCAGAGGTAACAAAATTCAACCATTCAACTCCTCATTACAGAAGCAACTCCAGCACAGAATCAGGAATTTGAGGGAAATTGCAGTTTTTTTAATTCAGAGGTTATCTTGAATCTACCATTTCCCTCCTACTGATTAATTTCATTTTCTGGAAGAAATTCCCTTGATTTCAATGGGATTACTTTTAGAACTGGTGTTGAATAACAAGAACAGGTATAGAAATGTGCACTTAAGATGTTCGAGCACTAAACCAAACCAAACTCTTTAAGAAAAATTAAGAAGTCAAAAAATGTTAATCTTAGTGCCATGATTTAAACTTCAAAAACATTCACTGGAGCACATATGACAGAGCAACATAACTGTGTGGCATTTGTTTTTCTGATGTGTTCATTTGCCAAGAGGAAAAGCAAAATATATACACACAAAGATGAAATACATGTTTTAGAACTCGAATTAATTTATGTTAATTTATTAAAATGGAAATAATATATGGTGCAAACTTTCTCACCGTAATATTACTTTTCAAACTCAAGTCAGAAAACTAAAATGCAAATAGTGAAAAATGTCTTACAGTTAGGTTCAGCTTGACATTCTTGCAACTCATAATTTTGTACGTTGCAAATCTTTATTTGTTGAAATCAGCCACTTAGTTGAACTGTGATTTTCCTATCATGAGTTAAAGCTGTTTTCATATTATTTTTTGCCTTGAAGTGATATTTAAAACAGTGGTTGTAGACACCAACAAAGCAATATTTATTGTCCTCATCACTTTTAGAAAACACTGATGTTTGTTTTGGCTTTATGAACAGAGGTATTTCTGAACTGCCTTTAGTGATCTGCTAGTTAACAGTTGGCTTGTGGTAAACAAAGCTGAATAATCAGCCAGCCCTGGTTGTAATCAAATTGTTTACCAGAAGCATACTTTGAGTTTGTGGTTCTGCTTGCTGTCAGTTGGAAATGATTTTGTAGCCTTCTTTTTCCAACTATGGTGAAAAGTTAGACATTAAAAGCTCCATCATAGGGAAACAGAAAGACTTAGAAAATTCAGGTGCAGAATTTAAGTGGATAGGTTACTGGGCCAGATTTATTTAGGACATTTTTCCTTCTTGGACATTCAGGAATTTCTTACCCAGGGTTAGATTTTTCCAGGAGATTTACCCTTGGGATAAATAGTAGCTTTCATCTGATGGACCAATGAGAGTCAAATGTGAATTTCTTTCTTTTGGTGAAGAGCTGTATCTGGCAGAGTTTAGGAGGGACTGATTATGCTTAGGACTTTTTGACCTAGTTGAGTAGAGAGGAAATTACCTGTTCTATTTGAGCAGCTGTGCCCCTATACTGAGGAGTTCTAAGAAGCACAAGATTTCCATTATCTCATCCTGAAATGCTGGATTTGGGGGTTGTGTTGTGACTCTTTTTTTTTCCAGCCCTTTGAAATACCAGACTCGTGTTGTGCTTGAAAACAAAGAAGTTGAAGAAAGTTTTCATCAACCTCTTCACATAAGGGTGTATTTCAAGCTTGTTCAATAAAAGACCTTGCAGTGCTAGTCCTTGTCTGGCAAGATAACAGCCTGAGTTCAATGTGCTCAGGGAATACTAATTAGTCTCTTCATTCAGATTTTCCTGGTTTGATTTTTTTGTTTGGTTGTTTTTTCCCCAAGAAGTCTGAATATTTAGCATGTCGCCAACATTCTTTGTGGGTTTCCAGAAGAATTTAACTGCTTCGTGGTGGCTTGGAGGTTCCTCTCATATTTATTTCAAGTATTTTTCTTCCAAATGAAGGATCCCAGATGATGTGAAAGCATAATATGTGTGTTTAGACAAATGCTGTTCACACCTAAAAACTCCATGACAGTGGAAATCAAGTATAGTTCAGTAGCTTCAGAATAATGAAGCCATTGAAAAATCTTCAAACCAGGATGAGCACAAAGAACAGTCTTGTCTTCTGAAGTTCTGTGCAGTGAAAAGCTCAAGTCATGGTTGATGAGGTGTCTCAGAGATGTTAGCAGTGTCAAGCAACTGGCAATTGGTTCCTGTGACAGGAAATAGCTAAGGCAGCTCAGTGCTTCAAGCAGTAGAAACTGTCTGTATTGTTATTGGAATTGTAGTTTCCTCCTTTTTAATCATCATGTGTTGTAAGAGAATTTGCTTTAGCCCCCAGAAAAGGCATATCTTGCTTTTATGTGGTCTCTGTTCATTTGGTAGGAATGGTACTGGCTCATGTACACACAACTTCTCAGCAAACTGAAATATTTAGCTGGTCACTTGGGTAATGCAACTGCACTGGCTGCAGAAAAGTGTGCAACATGGCAAGATGAAAAAGGGGAATAACCTTACCCTGAGGGACTATTAAAAAGATGCACCACTCCTGTCTGAGGAGTCTTTGAGATACAAATTTCTAAAGGATGGGAAAATATTGGTAAATATTTCTGTGCTGCTGACCATTACATTGCTGTTAGCTGTTGCTGGAGACAGGGATGCACCCAGGCTTTTACAAAGCACTGCTCTTTGGTCTGATCTGCTATGCCTTTTCATCTACATCTGCTTTTATACTTTTTTGTGTGCAAAATGATTGTAGCAAAAAGTAGGCTATCAAGAAATTAAATTACATTGTGTTCATCTGTAAGGAAAAACTACCCCTGGAAATGAAAGGCTCCAGCCAAGGTTTAGTCCAGCTCTGTATGTTGGAGTAGCTGGTGATGAACATTTACTGTATGTGAGGCATGAGCAGAAAACATAAGTACCTGCTATGGTCTTTCTTGAGGGAAAAAATTGCTTAATGAAGTGAAATCCTTCTGTTTACCTTGAAGAATCTCTTTGGTTATAGCTGATTTTGGTTTAACTCTGTAAACTATTTTATTCAGCTTTAATTTTCTCCCATGGAGCCTGTAAACTTTACATGCACTTGAAGCAGAGACAGTGCATAGTTAAACCTTGTCTGAGTCTGATTTGGAAGACTACTGTGGACACTTCTGTGCAAACTAAAAGGCTCCACTGAGTATCCACTGTAGGAGTGAGCATCTTCTGTTTATTTTTGCATGTTCTTACAAATAGACAACTGACAAGTGGTTCCTAATAAAATATTAAGAATAATAAACAAAAATGAATATAAACAAACAGTCTGAGCTTCTATTTGATTTTTTTTTCACTTCAGTGTTCTTTGAATCCAAGCAATGGAAATGTTCAGTGATGGTAACTCAAACAGATTTCTTGTATGCTAACTTTCCAAATGACAGCAGCCCTAGAATTCTTGGATCTGTCTTTGGAAACAAGGGTCACACAGTTTGAAATTTCACTGATGGTGCAAATAAGAGCAAACTATATTTCTTGTTCACTGTCTTTGATCTTGTAGGAATCACTCCTCATTTACTCCAGGGTAAATGAGCACTGCTCCAAAGGCCCTGGCAAGTGAGAAGAGTCCAGGGATATGATCTACACAGTCAGCATGACCCTTTTGCCTCAGTAGATAACGCTTAAGCTCTGTGTTATGCTGAGAAGTTTCACCACTGTCTCACCCTCTATTGTGCAAAAAATACCTGTCCGTGTTAGCAGGTCAGATTCTCCCTTGGAAAGATGAAACCCAGGATACAGGGAAGTTCTCTGTGAGCAAAACTGTGATTTGAAACTTTTGTCTGAGAAATAGGCATTGAATCCTTGAGAAACAGAGCCATCTTGTACATACTTTCTTCACAAATATTTTCTTTCTGTTGTAAGTACTTCAGTATTCTGACCATTTATTAAAATATACACAAGGAATTTCAAAAATGTAGGAGCTTCATCATTATTAGAACATCTCTTAATTAATTCTCCCCCTCTCCTTTGTCTTTCATCAACTTTAAAATTTAGGTGTAAGTCTGTTCTTCATACTAGTAACTGAAGTGAATGAAGCACGAATGTCACATTTTAAAAGAAAATAAGTTTGCTTTAGACCTTTTTTCATGTAGTTTTTTGGGGTTTCATTTTGCTGAGGTCATTCAAGCATGGTCCTTACACAGTAACATTTATTCTGGAGTGAGCAATTTGTTTCATGTAAAATTTGAGATGTCTGGGGAAATGTAAATTTTGGGTTTCCTGGTAAAAGGCATGCAAATTATGTGATTTTTCCCCATTTTAGATTCTAGTCACAGTGTGGCCTGTCATTGAAGCCTTGGTTAACTCTTTCTCCTCTTTTCATCCAGGATGCTGGGTCTTCACTCTTAGATCAGTCACAGACCTTTACAATTTGGTATCATTTTTCATACCTTTGATTTAGACACTAGTCTTCTATTTTATTTTCAGTGTGCTGCAACCCACAAAACCCTTTTATTCCTTTTCCATGTTTTTGACTTTGCTCTGACTTCAGGTGAAAATGAGTAGAGAACAACTCTGCCCAAATTGTCTGGTGTCAGACATAAAAGTCTCTTACAACCTTCCTTTCCACTGGCACTTACTGGTGGAAGATACAGAGTGATGCCATGCATAGGTCTTTTTTTGTTGCCTCCTGTGCATATCTGCAGGGATTCAGCTCCTCTGGCATTTGCACCAGTTCAACTCTTCAATTTAAGATCATAGTCTTTAATTTATTTCTGCTGCTGGCACAATGGCATGTTCATTAAACACTACAACCCAAGGTGCTTGATAAAGAATTCTCTTTATCTGGTGGCACAGTTCCAACAGTTTTTGCCTAACATAACATGCACTTTTACAGAGCTCCTCCTCTGGATATCTTTGTCTGCCTGGACAGAGAGCCCACTGAAAGGTATGACTGACTGCTACAGGGAGAATGGCTTGGCTGCAAGATAAGGAAATCAGTCTAGACAGATCTGTCTCAGCACTCTGGATAAGATTATTTTGCCTATCTAAAATTCTGTTCAAATCGTTTTGGGAATATTTATATTTTCAGTGATGGCATCTTATTTCTTCAAGGATTTCTATGAGAAGCACAAGACTCCTCTAGCCTCACAACCTCCTACAATTTGTGGGATGTTTGAGATTTTAGGTCCTGTGGTCAGGGCTGTGAGCCTCACTAAAGTAATTTGCTTTCAGTGGAGGAAGATTTCCATATTCCCAATAAAGAATTTTGATGTGCAATAGCTGAAGAATTCATATTTATTCTAGTATTGGGTGTTTTAACATTTCCTACTGTGGGGGCATTTGATGCAAGGTATGTCAAAAAGATGTGGGACTATTTGGGGAATGCTAAAGGCTGATGTGGACCATGTTAAGATACCACACTCTTGCAGAATCAGTCAGTGCCTTTCTTGGAATAGATTTGTGCATACCATGAGAGTAACCCCAAAATATCTGCAAGACTAAACTTGTGGGCTGTTAGGTAGAGAACCTGTTGTACAGTCTTGCACACATCTCTTGGACCACTTTTTCACTTTTCCAGGAAATTTTTGTTGCCTATAGACAGTCTGCCAAGGAATCTTATATTAGTGGAAAGTGAGACTACATCCAGTAGGATTTTAGAAAACCTTGATGGAAAGTGGTATGGCTGGAGTCACTGTGTTGAACTTGAATCCTCTCTGAAATAAGAATACAGCAGGAAAAGGTTTAGAGGAAGGAACAAAAATAGGCTGCTCTGTGAGGCAGAGACAGAAAGGTCAGGCTATTAGATGCTGTGAAGGAACAAACAAGGGATGATACAGTAGGTATAAGCAAAATTTTCCTTAGGTTCTGCAAAAAAATGAGCTCAAGGAAGTTCCCGGTGAGGTTAAAATGGCAATATCCCTCAAACTGATGAAATGGCTCTCTCCAAAAAGCACACAGACCTTCAGAGCTCATTACTCGAGCATGTGTTTTAGCAGGAGTTGAATAAGAATTTCTGCTGCTACCTTAAATAGAAAATAACATGCAAAAAGTTATAAAACTTCATGTTCCAGGACCAAAGTCAGACACTTCCGATTTAGGTCAGGAAGATACTTCTTCTGGAGGTACACTAATAAGAATTGTCCATTACACAACAATTTATCTTTCTATCTCACTCCAAATGTGATTGGTGACAGTGTTTCTCTAGATGAACCCCCGTTTGGCAACTGCTACTCTGCTCTCTTCTAAATTTAAATACCCTTCTCAAATGTCTCAGACCCTAGTGCCCTAAAACTCGTATTTTTGTTTTGTCATACACAAGCATAAGAAATAACAGGAAATAGTTTCCCTGCTGATCTGAATACATACCTACCAGTTAGGATTATATGTGCAGAGACAGTTTTCTGATAGTTTCTTTCCCCTAAAATACTGCAGGCTAAATGCCATCCAAAAGTTATATTGAAGCAGTGTTTAGTACCTTGTTTAGTACCAGTGTATTTGTACATGTGAGAACAATAAAACACTCCTACATTTTTTGCTCTGGCCCTTAACATGAGGGAGCAAACTGCCTGTTAAAGGCATTACTGATCCACCTTAGTGTCAGTCCTGACTTGAGGACATAGAAACTGGACAGGACATTGTCAGAATAGACAACAGCAAGGTAATGGGTCATTGAGCAGTCATCAGTGCAGAAAGCAGAAAAATGCAATTAATCCTTGGAGTATGAGAAAATCTGCCATCATTTTTCACAAAATAACCTCAATCAACTGAAAATTGTTTCAGCCAGTTTTTTAAGTAGTAAAATATTAAGTAAGAGTGGTCTTTCAGAGATACTGATTTCTGATCTGCTTTAAAAGATAAACATGAAAGCTATGTTTGGCACCTTCCCTGAAATATTTGTGAAGAAGAGTCTTGTTCACAAGGTAAGCATCCTCTTTTCCTTGATTCTGTACACCACATGATCTCTGTGTTCTCTCTGTGATCTTTCCATCACTGTATTGGCAATGGCACACATATTTTGGGCTGAATCCCAAAGATTGAGTTATGAAAGTTGAGGTGTGTAGAAAAAAGTTTTGGTACACCAATAAATTTGTATTTGTAAATGGTAAAACTGTATATGTCTTGTTTTATTAGGTAGATTAATTACAGGGTTGTAGCTATCACCCTGCAGTTAAATCACAGGAGTATTCATTATTTTTCACTCTTTTACATAAATTGATCTCTCAAAAGAGAACTTATTTTGCACACGGAAAACTAAAATGAACTTTGCCAAACCATTATGTTATTTGAAGAAGTAGCATTTCTTCAAAAATGCAGATATATTCTTCCTATGGGCTTAGGCAGTCAATAGCTCAAAATAGCTACTACAGCTCAGCAATTGCAGACATAGTCCTTCCCACAGAAGATCTTTCTTATGTTTGAAAAACACCAATTTTGAAATCAAAGGATCTGGTTCTTGTTTACATGGCTGTGCCAGGAGGCCTTACAGTGGTTGCAGAGGACATTGCACAGACCTCCTGGCGTTGAGCACTGAGGCATGAGACCTTCACAGTGTATGACCCATCCTCTGGGCTGGGTGCAGCAGAGACCCTTTCCTGGCAGTGTCCTCTGGAGCTCACCCCTGGTCTTTGGGCCCTTTGATGGAACATTTCAGCTAGTTTCTCCTGGCAGTACCACATGGATTTCTTTACATTCTTAATATTGTCTCACCTCCATGTTATTATCTTATTGGATTTTTTTTTTCAAGATCTGGCTATGTCATGATTTCATGTGTGTAGGTGCATTTGTATTACTTCTTCACTCAAAATGCTGAATAAAGTTACCTTTTACCACACTCAGGGAAGTGTGCTTATCCTGTTTGTACGCACTGGGGTTGCACACATTTCAAAGCAATATCTCTTCAGTGTGGAGTAGAACTTCTCCAGCGTTGAGTGTTGAGCAAGGTCATTACTGTAACAGCAATTTTCATCCCCTGTTGGGAGTGTTCAGTGCTCCAGCAATAACTTATGAGCAGAGATGCTTCTAATTTGCAGCCCCCTGGAGCAGGAGTTTTCATCCTTTGCCTTTGATACCTACTTAGGACTACTTCAGATTAGTAAGTTTCATTTATTAGGTATTTCTTATATATATATATATATAAAAGAATTAATGGGCTAAGTTATTTAACCTGGCTTTTAGCTTAATTTCTGTTTATATGGTGACAATTTCCATCTCCACTCTATCATTGTTCAGCTGTAATATTTCCTTCATTTTGAAGCCAATTTATTGAAGTAATTTGCTATGGAAAATTTTGAAGTATATTATTTATTAATGCATTCTGTCACCCTCAGACAATATTCTGAGATGACATAATACATCTGTACATAGCATTTCTATATTTTCCTATATTTAGTTTTTGTTCTGTACTTTTCCCTTTAAAAAAATATTAAGTACAACAATTATTTTATTTTGTGCTAGAATTCTGTAAAAAGACACATAAAAGCTCTGCTCCATTTTTGAAGTTTTTGGATTAATTACTATAGTGCAAAAAGTCTAGGTAAGTTCTGATCAATTCAATTGAGTGTATAAGCCAATTCCATAGTTCTTAATGTTTGTTATATCTGGATTTGTCATTTCAAAGTGTTTTTGAGACTATTTTCATTGTTAGGAAGAGAAGTGACTTTTCTGGAATTCTTCAATAGCTGAGTTCACAGTTAGCATGACATATGAGACTCATTTCCTCATTTGTTACTATTTAAAATGTATACTTATCCTCCCACTCTTCCTGAAAAAGTTCTGTTTCTTGTAGATTCTCTGCCCCAAAACCTCTATAAAAGCTAACTTAGCTCCTTAATCTGACAGACAATGTGCAGTCTCTTTGAATAATGAACAGGAACAGTTGATGCCCGTGAAGGTCATGTCCCCATGGACATTTCATAGGGGTTCCTGTGGCAATGCTGGGAATGTTCTGTGCACCAGCCAGGCACTCCAAGTTTCCTTGTAGTCATGGGGAGGGATGGGCACTTCTTGGGTGCATTTACCTGCACTGAAGGCAGAAATGTTAAAGATGTGGATGCCTTGCTCTCTCTGCCAGTGAGTTTCTCTCATTCCCTGGTGCTGAAGCCAATCTCTGCCTGTTCCAGGCGTAGCCCAAAGCTTCTCAGAGCTGCAGTGCCTACCTACAGCTTTGGTGCAGCTTGCACAAGTGGCTGGGGTGCCCAGACACCCTACGTGGTGGGAATAGCTACTATTCCCTTGATGGGACTGCATTTCCTGGGTTCATGGCTTCCTCCTTCACTCCAAACTTTGCACCGTGGGTGTTCTCTATTGTAGACCTCATTCTGCACTCAGAATATTTGTAAATTATGCTGCATTACTTTGGTAGGATGACTTTTGGAGGTCATCCCAGCTGCCTCTTCTTTTTTATATCAGTGTTATTGTGTGGTCTCCTGGACTTTTGAAATTTGCATATGCAAAAACTCTTACCCTGGGTTTAGTCATTCTTACGAAACTGCAAACAAACACAGTGTATGAAGAATAAGAATACTGATTTGCAGACTGGTATTTAATGAAAACTTGCCAAGGGTACCTTCTTCTAGAAATTTAGTGAAATCCAAAGTTGTTTGTGATGACCCTGTAATTAAAAGGAAAATGTTCTTTTCTCTTGTGGTCACTGATGTATTGATATATTTAGTTGCAGCAAATTAAGTTGCATCTGGAATTTTGTTTCCTTCATCGTATTTGCTGGAAGATCCACACAGAGTGTTTTAATATGTTTCCTCATCTCAGCTTTCATTGACTTCCTTTGATTTCTATTACCTGAGGTTTGTAAAATCATTCTGATTTTTTTGCTTTCTTTACTTTGATTTCCAACCTGAATTCCACAACATCTTATTATTCTTACTTCACATGTAAATTATAGTTTTCTCCAATTGTTCTTTAAGGCAAGCATCAGGAAAAAAATGCTCAACCTTTGTATAAAACTGTCTCCCAAATGGAGAACTATTTTCAGTCCTGTAGATAAAATAGCTACTCTCCAGTAGGTTTAGAGCAAATGTAGTTAAACTTTTTTTACTAGTTTGTTTGTTTGTTTTTGTTTGTTTGGCTTTTTTGTTTTTTGGGGTATTTTTATCTGACGGAATCATAGGTGAAATGGTGGATTTGGTTCCTAAGAATTTTTAAATGCATCAGTGATTTTTTTCCTCCTTCATAGCTTTATGAAGGAAAATTTCTCCCAGCAGGGAAAAAAAAAAAGGCCAAAATTTTGATGCTTCTTCTGTGCTTTTCCAAACAATGCTTCTGCTTCTGCTTCTGCTCGTAGTCTCCCATATTGATTTTATAGCCCAGACTCTCTCTGTGATAAATCTACTTGATGGAGTAATTTGGCTAAAATATAGCAATTAACAGGCAAATGGTGTTCTTAATATTTGGCAATTGGTTAATCAAATACAGTGGTCCACTAGCTAAGTCATACATGATTTTAATATAACCTCTGTTTTTTCTAAGTTGTCTTTTCCTTGTTCTATTTGAATGCTTAATTAAAGCAATCAGTTTGGGGTATAAATGGGACATAAGTTATGAGGAATGCATGAATCCAGGCTAAGTTCTGCTGAACCACATTGAGAGCATAGAATATGGTCAAGGCTCTCCAGTGATTCTCTTAATACACAGAGAAAGGTTTGGGGATTTTTCAGAATTTGTGCTTTGCTGGTCTGCAAAAGAGCAGCTAAAGACATGAGTGGAAGCATCAGTACTGACAACAGTTTGGATCTGAACTGTAAAATAGTATTTCCTCTTTAATATAGTATTTTAGTGCTGGTGGTTTAGAGCAGACAGGTTGTCAGGTTGTTGGTGTTTCAGGGACTTCAGAAAACAGACTGAGAGCAGGGTCAAGAAAGGTACAAAACCTGAGTGGGGACATCTGAACATGAGCTTCATCTTCCTACAAAACTAATGGATGAGAACATGCCAGAAAAATAGTGCCTACTCTGAGTTGTCCTTGGAAGTGATTTTTCCCTTTCCACTGACTGCCAAGGGAGGTAGGAAGGGTGGTTTTCTCATTTAGGCATCTAAGTCAGGTACTGACAATTGCTAAGATGGGAATGGTGACACAGTTTGTCCTGATGAATTTGCCTGTGAGATATGCTGGCCAGTAAATACTTTGCTGATGGTGGTGTTGATGAGGACTCCTCAAGTTTAGAGCAGGAAATGGGAGTTGATCTCTTGGTGCCACCACACTCTACAATACTGAATTCGTCGAGTTTGGTATTTCACCCCTTACTATGCAATGCAGCAAGATAGACATTCATCCTGTCCATCCAGCCTTCCTGACTGGTGCTCTCTGTGAGCACTTTGGGATATGTAGGGAAAAGATGCTCAGAGCCACAATTTCAGTTTACCCCCCTTGCACAGAAGGAATTCAATTATCTCCATTATTGCAGGGAAACACAGAGGTGAACGGAAGATGTTACCAAGAAATGAATGTGGAAAGCAATTTGTCGTTTTCATGTCCAAATCTGTATGACAGTGATACTCTCTTAATTGAAAACTGTGTTTTTCTGCAAAAGAAAAAGAAAGCCTGTCCTTTCTACCTCACAAAGTTCATTTTGGTTGTTACAGAAAAGAGTTTTTGAAGAGAGTTTAATGATTATTGAAGTCTGCTTTTACTGAGAGTATCTCTCAAATCTCTCACAACAGAATTAAATGGTGATCTGAGTAACTGATTATTAGCTGTTACTGGATATATCCTTATATTTTCTTTGAGATCAGAGATCACACAAATGGATTTACCAGACTTCTCCACTCAGAGGAAGAGAGCTTGCCAAGCTTGCATCAGAGGGCATATCTAGGTTGTGCATGGTGTTAAAAATCCTTGCCTTATGTCCGGGTATGTGCCTGTTCCTGGCTCCGGATCTGGTGTTTTCAGGGTTGGTTTGGTGATTCTCCAGAATCCTTTGTGCCTATGCCCCCACTGTGCACAAATATTACCCCCAGATTTTTAAGTAAAACCGTTGGGTAAGAGCTGATAGAAAGTGGCTCATCGGGTTCAAAGTGATGTCTTTTTCCTGAAGAGAGCAAAAGAAATTTTAAAGGAGTTATCCAGCAGCTTAAATATTCACACTTCTCACAGAGCTTGCCAGAAAGAATAAGAGAGCTGTCAGGAAACACTACACAGCAGTTGGTCTACAAATTCCACTGAACTTTTACCTGAGTCACCTTCTAATCCTCCTACCACCACTGACTGCCATCTTAAAACAAAAACCAACCATTGAGGAAGAGGGATCAGCTACTGACCAAGGCTTTCTTTCCCTAATTTTGTATTTGTACCTGTAAGTGCTATTCTGGCTGTCCTAGCAAGGTGAGATCAAAGAAGCACCTTTCCCATACCCAGGGGAGATTAGTTGCTGAGGGGGCATGCTTTTTAAAAGTAGTTCTTTTCCCTGAAGTTGGCTTGTATGACTCAGCCAGACACAGAAAAGGGAGAGTATGTGGGTGTGAGAGGCTTGCACAAAATTATTGCACTCTCTCAATATTCCGTGTTTCTTGTCATCTGTCTGTAGTTTCAGAGAATCCAAAAATTAACCTTGGCTGGGAAGCAAAGCAGTTCTTAAGTACTTATTTTTCTTTATATTCATTTTCTGAGATGCTTTTCTGGAAGTATACTTAACTGACCTCAAAAAACATTTGAGATGTGATTTACACAGAGAGGATGACGTGAGTCCCTCCCTCAAAGCAACTTGTGCAGAAGTGCCGTGTTTGGCTTGTCTTGCAGGAAAACAGAGAGATGGATGTTTGTGTCTTCTGTCTGGGCAAAATGCTCCTGAACATATTGTTACTGTATTTTTGGGAGGGGGTTACTGTGTGGTTTGCACAGAAGGCTTTGGGAAAGCTTTATATAATATTTATTAATTAGTTTTCATTGGTGGCCCCTCAGAACATGTGAGAGCAGCTTCTAAATGAAGGAGAGAAATGCAGATACCATTTGGTTATCTGACAAGACCAGTGTAGATGGAAGAGGAGAAATAAAGTTGGAATGGAGACAGAGTGGATTTCCCTGAGGGGGAAAAACTTCTGGAGTAATTTAGCAACTTCACTCATATCAATCTGGGAGTATTTTGGTAGCAAAAGAATAATGCCATATGGCCAACACCAACAGCAGGGAAAAAGGCCATTTATTTAGCAACAGAGTGAGTGCCATGGAAAATGAACTGGGAAAGAGTAGCAGAGAAACAATCTGGAGTATAGAGTGATGAGAAGCCAGGTGAAATATAAAAAGGTTTACAGCACAAAAGGAAGCAGAAGACACAGGTGAGAAAATATGAGAGGATGGAGAAGCTATGAAAAGGGACTTAAGAGCTGGTTTTTATTTTCAAAAAGGGAGACAAGAAAGAATGAGAGAGGTAATTGTAGAAGTGAAGAAAGAGGTTAAGACAGAAATAGCTAGAAGAAAAGGAATTTTGTAAGAAAAGTAGAGTTAAAGAAATGTTCTTGGAGATCAAACAGCAAGTAAATTTGGTAAAATGTTAGAAAGAAAAATGGAAGAGAGAAAAAGGAAGTTGCATAAGGCAGAATTTATAAGTAGAGTGAGAGAGTAAAGGAGAACAGAGTCAAGGGAGAGAATTTCTGTGCTCTAGGAAGCTTGATTCCGACCTATTTTGATATAAAGTGTCTTAATATATTGGACAGACAACACCAAGGAAACTAGCGGTTTGGGGAAGCCAATCTGGCTGACTGTAAAAGACAATGATGCTGCCTGAAGCTCTGCAATGGGGAGGGCAAAGGGTGGCTCTGAATTGTCAGCCCCAGCAGCCTCACTGACCTTTGCAAACTTCTGTAGGGACTTTTACCAGGTCCTCTCTGCCTTGGTAACAGGGAGGCAGGGGGTCAGGTTTCAGGTTTTAAGGTACAAAACTGTCTCAAACCACACCCAGAAACCTGGTGAAGTCAAATCACTTCCTGGGCTATACATCCTTATTTGCCAAAATGGGGTGAATTAGGCTTACCAGAATGGTACTGAACACAGAGAAGGAAAAAGAAGGGGAAAAGTGTAGAATAATAAAATAATTTAAATGAAAAGGGGCCTCTGCACACCTCCAAAATACAACTAGTACTGCAACCCCAGGCTCCTTACTGGTGCCCTGCAGGGCTCATTCCAGTATTCCAGAGACTGTCTTGGACTGAGGAACCTGAAATCACACAGTATCCCATGTGAGGTTTTGCATCAGAAGCAGAGGCTTTGGGACTTATGTGCAAAAAATCCCTGAAGGTTATAAAGAGAGGGCAAATGTTGGAAAATATCTGTAGCTACTCTGTTATTAAATTTTCAAAATATAGGCATTTCCATTTTAGCATAACTGCATTCAGTGTTGTAATTCTGATTCAAGAAAATTGATCTTCTAATAGTCTAAAAGCATGTAGTTTAAAAATGATGCCCATTTAAGAAGTAATTTCTTTAATTTGGGATTTAACTCCTTCCTTCTCTCAGATTCCAGAGGGCTTTGTGTAGGGAAAGGAAGTTTTGCCATATCACATGTCTGCTATTGCAGAGATTGAAAATAGCAAAAAGCACCAGCCAAATTTAGCATTGCCCTGTGCTCAACCATGTTTCTGTTTATCTACTCTTTTACTATGAAATAATACAGATTAGTGTCGTATATTTATGGTTCACCCACTTTTGATCAAATAAACCCTTCTTACTTGAGGCAAGAGAAAAGTCTATTAAACACAGACATAGACAAAAAATGACTCGGGATATTTGTCTTTTTCAGGGATAATGTTAAGAGTGTGGAGCCAAAACTTCATTCAGAGGCTGCCCTGAGGCCCCTTGGGGTTATATTTTTTTAAAAAGCAGCCAATAACTCTCGCCTCCAGAATGGCAAAACTCATTTCACTGACTCATCTTTCCAATAACAGTCACATCATCCCTTTGAAAACAAGCAAACCCAACGACCAAATCCAAACAATTTCCTTGAATGGAGTGCCAGTGAGAGACTGAGCTTTTATTTTACCTATTACTCTACACTGACCATCAGAGGTGCCTGGGGGGCACCTCAGGGGCTGAGGGAATGCACATGAAATAAAATCATTGTAGGTGCTACCTTATGGCATTAGTGTCCCCATGCCCTTCAGCAAGCCCTGCTGTTATCACAGGGAACTTTTGCTCTGCATTACCCAATGCATACCATTTACATTCCAAATACCCATTACATAAATATTTGTCATCCTCACTTGTTTTGCTACGAGCTGTGTAAGCTCTTTAGGGCCGTGCCTCGTGATCTGGACACTGGGTTCATTTAGTCATGTTGGGATCCACTTCCCGAGGACTTCTCCCGTGACTTTTGACTGTTAGCAAAGTCTCTCTGTACTTCAGCTTAAGACTTATGAAATAGGAGCCAGGGCTCTTGCTGGCCAAAGAAAAAGCCATTAACCTTTATGAGGATCTTGCACACCCAGGTAAGAGGATTTGGGAAGACCAGTAGACCTGTTAGAATAAAGGGCTGATATATTGTGTAAGGCCAGACATGGCCCTCTCTGACTGGGGGTGGCCCTTTCACCAGGCACACACACATACCCACCATGAATGAGAAAAAGCATCTTCAGTTTCTCCCCACAAACATTAATACTTACCTTTTATACATTTAATAGTAATTAATACACATACTTGCAATTTATAGATACATACCTGATCTAGTGGAAGGCGTCCCTGCCCGTGACAGGGTGTTTGGAACTAGGTGATCTTTAAGGTCCCTTCCAACCCAAACCATGATTCTATGATTTATCAGATGTCTTTCAAACAGTTATAGCCATTGTCTATATCTCCAGTGGTCCAGTTAATAAGTTTCTGAACACTATAAAATGCCCATGATTATAAAATCCTCCTGACAGAGATGTTGCAAGCTAGAGACAGAGTATGACAAGTATGAGGTTGCATGCAATTTTTTTGCATAGTCCAATGTACCCAAAAGAGCATCTTTAACCAGAGAAAAAGTTCACATTTACCATGGGCAGATCAGTAAATGTGTGGCTGGCACGTGTACATATGGACAAGCTGCTACATCACAGGAAAGATTTAAGACTCCTTGTAATCTGATCATGTTAGTATAATTTGCTCTTGGCCTTGTGGAACTGAATAATAACCTGCCTTACAGAAAGGATGCTGTGAATATACACTGTTTTTTAACCACCTTCACTAATGCATATGAAAGATAAGATGATATCTCACACTATCAGTGCAGCAGAAATCAATGAGCTTACATTTCTTCACTGTGGTATCTGCTAGCACCAAAATACAGGATACAATTGTTTCCCTCTCCTGAGCTGACATCAGTGTGGCCATTTTCACAGTGATATTCCTTGAGAAGCAGAGAGATGATTTTCAGGGTATTGAGGTCTTTGTCATCATTCTGCTTTTCTTACAGATTTTTCTTTGAATTTTAAGTTCACAAAATGAGAGATGAGAAGCACTACTGATACATGGAGAGAGCAAAGGCATTATTTTTTCAGTCTCAGGGTCTTTCTCAAGATATTTTAAGATCAAGGTATTTTCAGTACATGGCAAAATAATTGGAGGTGACGTTTATCCTTTTTAGAAATTTTCAATGGGCCCTGGCTATTTCCATAGTGCTTACTTTAGAACTGAGCCAATTCCACACAGAAGAAAATTTAGAAGAAATGTTTGTCTCTTTCCTCAGTGCCTATTCTTTTTAAGACTTCAGGAGGGTTTGCTTGAAACATAACAGTTTTGAAAACGGCACGAAGATTATGCCAACGTTGACAACAACATATGATAGAATTGTTCCTTGTAAGGTGTTTTTTGGGGGGCTGTTTGTGTTGTCTTGTGGTGCCTCTTACTCCTCACCCACGCCTGCTGCTGTGTCTGCTCTGAGGGATGGAAAGATTGATTTTGTCTAATTTTACCACCCACTCTGAAGTTGTTGGTTCATAACCTCTGCTGAGACTCTCTACTTACTTTGTGCCAGATTTTGTGAACAGCAAAGAAACCTAAAATCCAGCTTTTACAGTGTTGAGTCCCTTCTTCATAGAAAATTCCTTACAGAAAATTAAACCAATCACCCTCTGCACTCACCATATGTATGGTGGTGGCCTATACAGTTTATTTAGTTTCCTTTTTTTTCCTGTCCCTGCTCGCACATTTGCACATATGCACGTGCACATGTACATACACACACTTACACATTTTGAGGACTAGCAGAGCAATTCAGTGTTCTCATTCTTATCCCCTCTCTAGGCTGTGAAATTGTTAACAATGCTGACAATTAAATCAATATCACAGGCGTCTGACTGGGAACCGCTGAAACCAAAACTCCAAACCTGTAGCTTGGTGCTTTACAAGCTCCATCTATTTGTGCATCAGGCACCCACATCTCATACCTCGAGGTCATTCCAAAGGCACAGCAAAGGCAGGCTTTGCTTTTTAGAGAAGAAAATCATGCAAGATGTTTTTGAAAAATAAACCAGAAAGTTTACTTGCTAATGAAATAAAAAAAGGCAGAGGCTGGAGAATCTCTGTAGGATTTGTCTGCAGCCAGGTCCTGTTCTGTTTCCCTTGGGAAACAGGGGTCATGTTGTATTTCCTGAAAGCCATGCACCACACTGGGCTCAATAACATTTCAGCCTGGTAGGAACTGTCTATGTGTGTCTGTGCAGCACAGAAAGACTCAACTACAGCAGCCCTGCTACCTGTGTCCTGGCTTGTAGGACTCCAGGGTAGGATGCCTCTGGCTCCCCACTGCTGCCCTGCTGACAGCACTGCAGGAATCCCCACTCTGACAGTTTTTGGGAGCTGCCAGACCTAAGTAACCCTAGAACGAATGAAAAGGGAACAGAAAAAATCCAGAGCTTTGTGATCTGGGTCCTATTCAGTCTCGCCTTTCCCCAGCTGAATTTGGTCAGTTCCAAACAAGTTTGTTAGAAGTGTCACAGGATGTTTAAAGGGCAAGCATTAGTCATGCTGGTGCAGGGCAGTGTGGTGAGACTAATATGAGGCTTGATTCATAACCTGGATTAACTGAGGATACTTTTCAATGAGAAGGTAAAAGGGGCAGCTCTAACATGAAAGAGTACATAACACTTAACAACTGTTCCTCTCCTGCAGAGAAATCAATTTGTGGTATACAAAACTGGATTAAGATGACAGTGCCTGACCTCATGTGAAATAACATGTGACTTGGTGTTGACAGTTATCTCCATCAAGGACAGAGTCTTCAAACAGATGTTCTCTGCTTTATGGAAATCTGAAAGCATGTGAAGCTGGGGAAGAAGAATAAAAGTCTGCGCAACTCAATTTGCTTTGCAGAGGAAGATTTCATGCTAGAGCTGCTGGCCTGAATGAGAGACAAAAAATAAAAATTACTTGCTTCAAAGCTCCAGTGTAAAAAATGCAGCAACAGCTTTGCCCTGTGCTTTGACCAGTTCTACAATGAATGGTGACATTTGACAGTCTTCTCACTGTGAAGGGAAATTTAACACAACTGTGCTGGCGTCTTAAAGGTCAACAGTCCCTCTTTGACATTCCCTTCTTTAGTAAGAGAGCTGGCATCACTGCATGTGGGAACAGCCATGTTCATCTCAGGGTCTGCCCCTAAATAGCCCTCACTACTGTGCACAGTTGCATGAGTCTATTAACACATCCCTCTTAAATGCCCATCATTTTAATTTCAAGATCATTTAAAGATCAAGTATATTTTAGTCCCATATAAAACTTCATTCCCTTTCATTTTTAATGTGGAAAATTATTTGCATCGGAAATATACTGAGATTGCAGGAAGAGCTCACAGATCATAGAAATGTTGGTTGCAAAGGGCCCTAGTCTGACTTCCCACTTAAAGTGGGAATATCATCGATGCTGGGTCACATGAGAAGTAGTTTTGTGCAGTCAAGTCTTGAAAACCTTCCAGGCTGGAGATGCCACTGTGTGTCTGGATCCTTATTCCAATACTGCACTACCCTCCCAAGGAAGAAGCTCTTTATGCCAGAGGCAAGAAATTCCATAGCAATAGAAGTTTCTCTTGTTAATGGTATTTTTGATTTGTCACATGGATAGAGTCCTCTATTTGGCACACACTCAGCTGACTGGTTTGAGTTGATTTTGCCTTTCAACAGTGTGAATTACAAACCTGTAACTTAGATGGCAAAATTCATCTCTGCAGTTATTTGTAGCAAATTAGCTGTGCAATGACGTCATTAAACCATACTGAAAACTTCTGTTTGCTTTTCACTGCATAAATAGGTGGAAGTCCTTGGAAGAGAGCATGGAATGAAGTAACTTTGCACGGTGTGGAAAGCTTAGGCTGTTGTTGTTTCTGTTGCAGGGAGGAGAGGGAGGCACCTGACTCCCCATCTCTTTCTCAGACCTTTCGCTGGGTCACTGTTTCCCTACAGAGCAAAAAAGTGGTTCTTGAGGTAGGACCCTGCATCTAAGCTCCCTCCATGGCTTCATTAGTCACCACAAATCAGCTGGGCTGCCATCATCTGTACACATGCACGGTGTTGTCATCTCCAGCCAGCGGGTGATGGGATCTAGCGGTAGCTAACGCAGAGTGGCATTACTTGCCATGGGGGTGGGCTATGAGCACTCTGGTGTCACAGCTCTCCTGCTGCACTGTGATGTGGGGAGGTGCTGGCAGCTCTGCTGGAGATGCTGGAAGGTCTACTGGTGGATTTACAGAAGGGTGTTTCTTCTCTTGTCTGTGGTTTTGGAGGAATGTTGCTCGCACTCTTCAGCAGCTGCAAAGTGCGAGGGCTGCGTGCCAGTGGTAAGTGAGAGGATCTCTTTGTGCATCTGATCTTGCCAAGGCTGTGGAGTTTGTCACGACACTAAATCGCTACCTTGTGCAGACGAGTTCCTCACCACAGTCCATGGGTGATTAAATCCAGAAGTTCCCTAAATACTTCACCTGGTCTGATGGGGGGGGAGACCAAGAGAGTTCATAAAGCAATCTAGTATCCCTACTACTAAATAAATCTCCCCTGTCTGATGCACAAAAAATCTCAGCAATCTTTGTTTGTTGCTTGCTTGCATCTACACAGATGCTTCTGCTTCTCTGTTAGAGGAGGAAGTGCCCAAGTTCTTCCTCTGCCTGGCACTGCCTGTGGCTTCTCTCCCGCACCTCTCTACAGAGGAACTGGTGCAAAAATCAGTTCTTCTGATGTGTCAGACTTGGGGTTTTGCACACATAAGATTTGCAAGTCTTACCATTTGTAAAAAGCATCAAGGGTTGCTATGATTTAGCCATCACAGAGTTCAAAACTTTCAAAACCTTTCAATTTTTCCCACAGCTTGTCCTTTAATGCTCTGTTGAAGGACTATGTCTGCTCCTGGAGCCATGTGTGCAACTCCTGTTGACTTTAATAAAAACTGTACTGGGTATCTGAGATAGAAGTAATTTCATAATATTGTTTTCCTTTCTGCCCCATATTGCTGTATTCTGTAGCATCTGTTTAATAAACTTCTTTCTCCCACTGGAGATTCTCTTCAATCCACAGTGGACTGATGACTGCAAGCCAACTGACTTTTTTTCATTTGAAATATTTTAGCTGAATATTTGGGTCACAAAGAGTGAGATTCCAGCCATGATCTTGCTTTATAGATGTCCACCTGCCTCCACTGAATTCTTCACAGGATCTATCTCGCAGTGGTCATCTGCAAAGTTCGTGCTGTCCTTTTTGCTTTTGCTTTTTAATGGCAGGAGGAGAGATGGTTGCATCCCACTTAAAGGTGAGTTTTAGACACCTCTGGAGCAAAAGCTGCTGATCAGATGAAATTCCTCCATGGTCCACACCATGACAGCCAATGTGGGCTACAGACATGGGCTGTGTGGAAATGGTCAGTTTGCTTTCCCCTGGGCATGAGCTGGGATCACACTGCTGTGGGTGTCACTGTCATGCAGAAGGGCTCAGAGGTGAAAATGACAGCCCCTGTGCCATGACCTCTGCACTTGCCAGGGAGCAATGGGCTGTTAAAATGGCAGGGACACATGGTTGGGGTGGCCACACGTGCCGGAGTTTAGAGGCTTGTCACACTGTGCAGCCCCAGCTCTGCAGCCCCTGTTGGGTGGGATTTGTCCTTGAGGCATGCAAGGAGCAATTATTCCAGTATTGAGTAGGTAGCTGAAAAATATTTTGGTCAAGATTTCAGTTGGAACTTCTTGGTTGTTTTTATTTTATTTCCTCCATTTTTGAGCAGAGTAATGCAGATTTCCACTTTCAGTCATACATCAACCTGAAGTTTCAACAGTATTTGCATGCTCAGGCTTGTTTGTTTCTGTTTCCCTTCAGTCCTACCATTCCTCCAAAAAGTCTGCTGTCCTTGGCAAGACTGAGGGATTTTCCTGGGCTTCCTCTTGAGGATATGCACGTATAAAACCACGGAGATATAACCTCTCCCTGGGACTGCTCTCTGCTAATTCAGCTGTGGCTTCCCTCAGATGGCAGCTCCTTCTGGGCTGCCGTCAGGGAACCAAGCGTTTCCTTCCCTTTCATCTCTCCCCTGCAGACTCACTGGAAGCAGATGATGACTACAGGCTAACAGAAACCTTTTCAAAGACAGGTGCCTGCTGCCCAGGGCACAAAGCAGGCTGGTTTTCAGTGGAGGCTTCACTGATGCTTACAATGAACAAAAGCTCAGTTAGGAGGAGGCTTTCCTTCATATATAAGAAATTGGTTGCTTTTTAAATTGAATTTATTTTTTTGTATGGAAATGTCACTTCTAAGGGTGAGTAGCTGATGAAGCCTTTTCATCCTCCATGACTAATCCTAACTCTGCCCACATCTGTTGTGACTGAACATTTTACCAAGTCACGGTTGCTCAGTGACTTACTTTAAAAGAGGGAGGTGACTCAGTTCTAGCGACCTCATGGTGAAAGGTTATGCCATGGTTGGCCTCAATTAAGTGAATTACAGCAGGGGTGGATGTGTCTTCTGGACTAAGACCTCCAGTCATGGGCTACAGGTGCCAGCCAGGGCAAGCCAAGGGAACTTGTGCTGACGGTATTAATGCCAGATCACTCCGGTAGTCCAGGAGATGGTGGTAATCCAGTGCCCACTGTGTGCGTTGCATCCATGTGAAATGATGGAAAAAAAGAAACTTTGGAAGGACTTTTGCTGGGTAGCACAAGGCCAGGGATTCCACAGGGATGAGTCTGTGTTCTTCTTCAGCCCTCCTGAAACCTGAGGAAGCTGCTCATGCAGAATGTTTGCACTTTTCCATCAGAAATGTAGAGCTGTGGGAAACGTAGACTTCTCTCAGCTTCTGTACCAACTGCATACCAGATAGGATTACAGAAGAATAGGATTATGGAAGATTTATTTTGCTGTGTAAGTTTGAAGTTTGTCTTTGTTAAGAAATTAATCAACTTGACAATGGATTTTAACCTATGAGACAGCTGAGATACTTATTGAATGCTCCATGATTTACTCTACTTTGTCATGGAAAGGAAAGGTGTGGTGTGGTGCAGATACTTTCTTGTGGTATACTGGCAGTTGAAATTAAAGGCAGGAGGAGAAGGAGGATGGGAAAACAAAGAATGGGAGTCCCTGAGCTGGGGAATAAAGAATTACTGAATGTGCTGGTTAAGGTCAACATCCATGAGCAGGACTGAATTGTGATTTGGCCTAAAAAGTTATCAACATCCACATTCAAATCTGTAGATGTCTGCAAGCATTTTGTAAATTAAGGTCATCATTCTATCAAGATCACGTGGCCTGAAGATCAAGGTTAGTCCCAGCTTCAGCCCTGTGATTATGGCAAGGGTGCATGGGGCTCCCTTACTGGGCAAGGCAAGTCCCTAATATGATTGTTCATTATATTTTAGTGATGGAATAATAGCAGTAGGACTTTGCCTAAGATTTCATGTTGCTGAGAAACATGTTTATCTAGTTGCTGTCAGGCAAACTTTTGGTACGTAAGGAGAATCAAATGAAACACCCCCCTGCTGGCATTCCAGCTGTTTAGCTCTTGCTCTGTTATTTTCTAAATTTATTTTGTAACCAAAGCAAAGCCATTGATTTTCTTAAATCATTCTCCTGACTAAGCGAGGGGCTCTGTTATCTCTGAGCCAGGGAAGCATTCTGCCTGTATCCATTCTGGATGGTGCAATGATTCATGGACATTATAAAAAGGAAAACAGCTCAAAGTGAGCAAATTAAGTTAAATTCACAGGAATCAGGCTGAGCTAGCTCCAGGTCCCTAAGACATTGATGTGCTGCTCTGTGTTACAGAAATGATGGATCCCAGCTTTAAAGCTTCCACACTCTCCTAATTTTGCCATTCCCCCAAATCAGAACCACAGGTGACTTCTTTGTAATGGTTTCTGGTACAGTTGCTGCAGACTAGGAGTTCAAATTGCAGAACTAACTGTATGGCTCAATGCTGCGTTTAAGATCTAGCTTTTTAATAATCTGAAGAGAAAATGGAGTCTATTTATCTACAGACTCTTAAAGGCTTGAAATCCACCTTAAAACAAATATCCCAGTTTTGTGGCTCAGGCTACTGCCTGATATGATCTCAAAAATTGCTATTTAGTAATTATATTGCATGAGTAGCATAACGGGGTTTCTCTATTACCATGAATGTCTACAACCAGATGTGGTTTTTTCGTTACTTGATTTTAATTGACTTTACATTAGGAACAGGACTCATGAATTTGCCCCAGGCACTTGTAATCTAACTTGGGTGACACCACTGTGACACTTACAGGATGTGGCAGGAGCATAACATTGACTTACATGAGACACTCCAGGGAAAAGACGTGGAGGAGGTGAAGGGAGACACTTCCACACTGCCCAGCTGGGAAAGGCAGAGTCTTCACATTGTCTCATGCTCCATGGGCAGCACTAAGTCCTCTCCTCAAGGCATCTCTGACCAGGTGCTGGCAGGATGTGCTCACTGCCTTTTTCAGCAGAAATTCACATGTTGGTTCAGAAGAGCCAATTACAAGTCCCCTTTTTGTCTTAAAGGTCACCAGGATGCTGAAAGCTGAGAAATGAGTTGTAGCCTCTTGACTCTGAATGCCCACTTGTTCCCTGCATATGCCTTGGCAGAGACTTTATCCTGAGATCTGTATCCACTTAGGAAGGCCACAGACTAGGTGTCAAAACCCTGCCTGCCTCTGCACCAGCTCTACAGCTGTAGCATTACAGGACTCATAGAAAGAGGTTAGTATTAGGTTACAGCTACAACCAGAGATTTCTTCTGTTTCTAACACACTTTCTGCTTCATTTGGGGATGAGTAAAACAGGGATTTTAGCTTCAAGAGGAGCACATACTTGGATGTTTTCTTCCATTTTCAAGGAGCAGCTTTAGCCACAGGTCCATTCAGTCAGGGCCGTTCTCAGGAGTCCATCTAGAGTGAGGAGCCTGCCAGACCAGTAAAACAGGAAATCTTTGATCCAGCTGGCCTCTTTTCTCCTCTCTTGTGATCATGGTTCAGATATGTCTCTGCTTGCTTGCCAGACAGACCCCTGCATTCCAGCTCCCCAGCAGCCTGCCTAGTCACGGCAGAGAGGAGCATCTTTGAGTCCCTGTACCCTCCACATGCAGCTTGCTCTGACTGTGAGCTGCTCCAGCCAAAGCAATAGGTATATTAATCAGCATGGATTCACTCCTGGTGTTTTGCACCTGGGACAGAAAACCCTGTGTGACTGCTCAAGATGAGGGCTGACTGGCTAGACAGCAGATCCTCAGAGGTGGGCCCCAAGCAGAAAATGTCATCCATGTGCCCCTGCAGAGACTGATGCATCCTGGAATGTACAGGAAGAGAAGAAGAGAAGAGAAGAGAAGAGAAGAGAAGAGAAGAGAAGAGAAGAGAAGAGAAGAGAAGAGAAGAGAAGAGAAGAGAAGAGAAGAGAAGAGAAGAGAAGAGAAGAGAAGAGCCAACAGACCAAGGGAAGAGACCAGTCCCCTCTACTTGTCGCTAGTGAGATTGCGTATCAATTACAGTGTCCAGCTTGGGGACACTGGTGCAAGAAAGATGCTGAAAAGCTGAAGCAAGTTCAACTGAGGACCACTAAAATACCCAGAGGGCTGAGATTAGGCTGAAGAACTCAAAAGCTACAGGCTGGATTTTTAACCTGAAAGGGAACTACATGGAAGATGTGGCCAGACAGCTCTCTGGGTACACAGAGAAAGATGAAAACCAAGCTGCAGCAAAGGAAATTCTGACTAGACATAAGGAAAACTTCAGTAAGGGTGGTCAAACACTAGAGCAGGTTTCTGAAACCCCCCACAAATTCTTTGTCTTTAGAGGCATTAAAAACCTCGCTCAACAAGGCTGATTTAACTTTGGAAATAGCCCTTGAGGTGTAAAGAGAGTAGAGGTCACCCTGGATGACTTCCAGAGGCCACTCCAACCTCCATTTTTGCATGATTCTACGGGTTTTTTCTCCTTCCAATGGCCTGTGTTACAGAGCAGTGTATATTTAGGCAAGCTGAGTGCAAACTCCTTGGAAAGCAGCATTCCCACAGTGTAAGGGAGAAAAGGCCCCATTCATTTCCACAAGAAGCTCCCCACTGTGCTAAGGAAAGGGGAGCTTATGTCATTCTCTCCCTCATCCTCTTCACTGTAGCTCTCTAGCACAGACTAATGCTTATACACTGAGTTTGAAGGCAACAGGCAAACTTGTTCCTATTTATTCTAGAAAGGTCACTTCAGACCTTGCATCTGGATTCTGGGAGGCCCAGCCATGACTCAATCATCCAGCCTAGCTGATTTAGGCAGCAAGGAGCCAACTGCATTGCTCATGTTCACACATCCAGCATGAGTCAGAAGTTTGGCTTAAAGTTGTAACTGCAAACTCCAGGCTGCCAGAGCTTCAGTCTGTCACCTGAGGCCTCCTTTTTGGTTTGATGTGACCCTGCTCCTAACTCAATGCTTTCAGAAACCAGCCATAGCAGTGTGACCTCTAACATGGTAAATCTGCACTTTCCCAGGGGCTGAAGAAGCTACTGATCTGCAGCAGACTTCCCAGGCAGGGTGTCTGTCCAGCCTGCACGGACAGCCCTTTGTCCATCAGTCTGTGAGCACCAGGATAGCTTGCAGGGAGTAAAGGTGAGCCAGTGCCCTCACCGGGTCCAGGCAGGTCTGGCAAGCACAGTCCCAACCACAAGGTCCAGCTTGAGGAGAGCAGTCACATCCAGGATAAGACTCCACTGAAATTTACAGACAGAATTTATTTTTTTGTCATGTATAATCCTTCCACTGTGCTTTTTAATGGAGCAATTACAGCCTGGGCACAATCCTTCAAGACATGCTACTTGCCTGCACAGCCCTGACTTGGGCATGTTGATTTGGGCTGTTATCTAAGGGCATTTGATTTGTCTAGTCAGGAATGGTTTCATGATGAATTTATGTTTATATCTGTGAAACACGTCCCGAAACACTGTTTTTGTCAAGGCAATCTGACTTCTTGTGAAGTAGATCACTGTGCTCAGCCTTGGAGCTTTTGAAAACAGATTTTTTATATATCCATTCATTTGTCCAACCTTGGAGTTTTTGAAAACAGATTTTATATATTTAACATTTTTTAAAACAAACATTGTGTGGCCAAATTTTCCTAAGTCCTTTTTCCTGTTTCTGTTTGAGTGGTCAGGAGGGAGGGATTGCCCTGCAGTGCTAACTACTGATAGGTTCAGGATTTGGCTTCTGGGGAAGCACAGCTGCTAAAAACCCCTGCTGGCATGGATGAGGTTGAGAAGTCATTTCACTGCACTTATTCCCGTTTAGCCACTGGTGTTGCTCCATCTGCAATGGGCAAATAAAACAATATATGGTTAGGAAAGCCTTTGTTTGGATTTTGTTTTACAATCCAAACCCTCAACAGTGGTCACATGCAGTTTCTGTTTCTTCTAGGTTAGCAAAGTTTTGGAAAATAAAAAGTTTTCAGGTTGGCACAATGAATGTGAGACCAGCAGTTGCATCCTTCCTTCACAGTTTTTCTTTCAAAATAGACTGCCAGAAGAGATGACCTCTCCCCACAGCTTTCAAATCTTCCATTTGCTGAGTTTAGATGACTTTTAACCAGATCATGTTCTGCAGCCCTCCTTTATGTCATCCTCTTTCTGCACAGGCTGCTGTCTCCTTCTCTTGTGAAAGGCTGGTCTCCCTGATGATTAAACAACAAATATCATTTTCTCATAGACTGTGTAATTGTTGTGCAGCAATGGAAAGAATAGAATAAAATGGAATTATGACTCAGTGCTTGGCAGGCTGTGGAGAAGAGGGGTGTACAAGAAGTGATTAATATTTTGAGGATTTCTGCACAGAAATTCAGTTTTTAAATACACATTTAGCTGATACAATTAATTAAAAGATAAAGTGCTTAAGTACTCGACTAATCTATCTGGGACAAGGGAATAAAGCAGTCTATATTTCTTTAGAAGTGTGCAAGTCAAAATAGCAGTATCTACCACTACAGATAAATGCCTTGGCAGAATTCCTGTGATAACCCAGATTCCTAAGGCTTTCTATGTCAGCTCTTTTTCTTTCTACAGCACATAGCTGATTTCTCTGTTTTTAATGTGAAATCCATTTTTAATTAATTCCTCTCTCATTTCTAAGAACTACCAGACACATGTTTCCTCAGGTATACAAGCATAATTCCTGTTGAATTTAATGGCAGATGGCAATTATGGAACTGAGAAAAATTTGGTAGTATGTATTCGCAAAAAAAAAGGACAAGAAAAAGCCCTGTACTTTGAGAAGACTGTGTCTAGACGAGGCTTCCAAAAAAGTGCTTTGTTCATAGAATTTCATTTTCAAAGTTAAATATCTTCTTTTCTGAAATAAGGAGACAGTTACTGGCAGAAGCTCTTAACTTACTGGCTGACTTCATTGCTAAAGAAATGAATGCTTCTCTCAGAAATTTTTCCCACCCTGCATAAAACAAAAATGCTTCCAAGAAAGCAGCTGACAGTCATTTTCCTTTTCCATAGAGCCATGACTAGAGTTGCTGCCTTTGTATCCCTATAGGAGAGCTATGCCAGTGACAGAGTTCCAGGGCAACAGTAACTGAGAAGATGAAGATAAAGGATTCAAAACAAGACAAAAATGTACTGCTGACAAACTCATGATGAATCTAGTTGAAGTAGAAAGGCTGTGTGAATCTGTGAGGAGACAGATTACATGTTAAATTTAAAAATTAAAGGATCACCTAGAAAAAATACCTAGAGTGGTAGATTTCATTTGTTGTCTTGAAGTCATCTACTCAGGAAAAGCTACTTGCTGTTTGGGTAGCTAGGGCACTGGGACATCTCCTCCTCCTCCTCCTCCTCCTCCTCCTCCTCTGTTGTTTCCTGGGATGCTGTGAGCTTGAGCTTGAAAGCATTGCTGGGAATGTCTGTCTGGCTCATTCAAATGCCTTGCAGGTGCCCAAGAACAAGTCCTTGTGTACCAATCCAAAGGCTGCAGTGTGGAGCTGGGCACATTCTGACTTCACCATGAGTCCCAGGCTAAGCCTCCTGCAGACACAGAAGAGGAAGAAAATCCATGAAGGGCCTCGATTAGAGATCATTTCGAGCAGCTTCTCCCCTGGGACGAAGGACTTGTGTCTCCTGGTGTCCTTGTGTGTTGTCCCTCCTCCTTGACCCTGGGGGCAGGAGGGTGTACTGGGTCACTGCTGTGAGGGTCCCTGCAGTCACATTAATTGGCATAATGTCCATGCATTACTCCTGAAGTCCCCATATGCTCTCATATCTGTTGTATTTCACTCTTGATGTCATCCCTACATAACTGGGCAGTATTCTTATACCCTTCCCAGGGTACCTGTCGCTGCTTCCACTGGATGTGTATTTCCTGCTTGCCCTTAAGTTTTACCAGTGGGTCTAAACACAGCCATGCCAGTCTCTTGCCTTCCCTTCCTGATTTCTTGCACCTGAGGATCAATGATTCTTGTGCTCTATAGAGTTCTCAAAGACCTGCCCCTCTGTCCTGCTCCCTTGTTCCTGAGGGCAGTTTTGCAGTATTGACCTAGTCCTTGAACAGCTGGATTTTTTTTTAAAGTTCAGGAGTGTCCTGACTTTACTCTTTGCCTGACCCATACTCCCCAGGACTGCCAAGTCCAGCAGTGTGTGATGACTGCAGCCACACTCCAGCCACTGGATTTGTCACAGCAAGCTTCAGTAATGGCAGCCATGACCAAACTTTTGAGCAGCATCGTGGCTTTCAGCTCCTCCTGCTCGTTGTTTGTGCTGAGTGCCCTGGTGTAGAGGCACTTCAGCTGGGCTGTTGAATGTATCACCTTCTTAGAGGAACACCCCTTAATTCTTTTGAGGTATTTCACTGGTGTTTCCTTCTTGGCTCCTATTACCAAAGGAGGCCCTGGCTCATCTCCACAAGATTTCAAGTGTGTTCCAATCTAGGAACAGGGCCCTCACTAGCACTCTGTCCCTATAGTCTTGCTATGGATATCCCATAACTTTTCAGGCAAGCCTGATATTATCCCGCTCCCCCTCCAAGTCTAGTTTAAACTCTGCCAAGGAGTACCTCAAGCTTGTGAGAAAAGATGCTCTTCCCCTGTCAGAAAGGTGGATCCCATCTGACTCCTGAGAGCCTGGTGCTGTGTAGGCCAGTCCAAAACTGTGGTGGGGACATCAGCCACAGAGCCATGCATTAGTAGACTGGGCCTGTCTGTTTCTTTCAGTGTTAAAAATAACCTGTGCTCTTGATTCATTTGCTGACTGTCCTAACACCCTGAAGACTCTTTTCATTGCCCTTGGGCTACTTTGCCACCCAGATGAAGGAGTACTAACATCTGAGGGCTGTGCCCATATGGGAATTTCCTTAGTGACATCCTTAACTTGGGCCCTAGGGAGACAGCAAGTGAATGTACCTAGGTCTTTTTGCTGGGATGGGATGTCTACTTCAAACCTATTTGTGTAGTAAAAGATGGTGTGAAAATGTATTTTGCATTGTTTATACTGAAATTTTGTGCTTGGAAAAGACTTGGTATTGCCTTTGCCAACCACAGAATCTATTTGAAGGAGGCAGCTTTTATTAACCTCGAGCTATGAGAACCCTTCTGTAATCTTTTGGCATTGGGTTGGCATTGCTGTTCCTGTAGTGTTTGTAAGCACTCTGAATTATATTGAAATTCTGAGGGCTCACGTGCCCCTTATAGCCTTAGTGACATCAATAAGATGTTCTCCATGCTGTATTTGTATTTGTCATGTGTCCCTCTTATAGTGAGAACCAGAAGTGTGGCATGATGGAGGAAGGTATTTAGCTCTCTCATATTGAGAATAACCTGCTTCGTAACTTTGTGGTATAGAATCAGTTAGAAGAAAGGACTTCTGGTTTAGGGGAATTGTGTGATTTATAGTTGCAGATGTTTACTTTTTCTTGGTGTAAGCTCTTGTGACGTGCACTATAAAAAACACGGGGAAAGTCAATATTTGCTGGAGAGTGCTTGGAACAGGACTGTGTGTGTGGAAGGAGCAGCCACTAGCATCTATATGGGCATTGCCAAAGTTGCTAAGACATGACGAATTTCCAGTCACTTCAATCTAGGATAAAGAAGTAGGAAGGGTGGATGAGACTGAAATAGAATTGTTACTCTTGATTACAAAGTCCCACCAAAGCACTGCTTAAGGAAGTGGCCAAGGCCGCACAGACATCAAAGGGGCAGGAGTTATTTCCTTCTCTGTAGTTGTCAATGTTTACATGCTGCTTCATAATAAATGTTGGCAGGACTGCAGTTTTTGACAGTGCTACCAGTGACATGTTTTATTTTTTCATTACAAGTCTGAATAGTACCAGTAAATGTATAGTGACTGGAGAACGTCTTAATATGGAGAAAGGTTTATCTCTCTTCTTCCTGAATGACACACACTTATCTCTTAATTTCACTACAGTGTATCACAAAATATGTTTTAGTGGTGCAGGTGTGCTGATCAATCCAGATTGGTCTCTGTGGCAAGCTTTGTCCTCCCCATTACTTGTCTTCCACATTACTTACTCAGTTATTGGCTTAGTCATGACTTCTGCCAGCAGTGACTTCAGGTATCTCCAAATCATTGATACAGATGCTGCAATAAAACTGCCACTACTTTGCACAGAAATGTGTATCTGTGCTCTCTCTCCAAGATGTTTATTTTCCTTCTTTCCAAAGGAAGACCCTAAAAAGCTTTAAAATGGGGAAAAAAAATCCTAATAATGCTGTCCCTAAATTAATTTTTCCAGGAGATGATTCCAAAAAGATCAAAAGGGAACAGGTAAGCTTCATGCTGTAGCCTAGATTTTTTCCCAAGGGATGACACCTTTAAGTTGGTACATTAGGAAAAAAAGAAAACCAAAAGCACTCTTTTTCTTCTCTTCAAAAGAGTTTGATCTCTGAGCTAAAGTACAAGAAGGCCAATTCCAGTCCAGTCCTCAGGAGGCTCTCACAGAACATTTTCCAATCTCTGTGAGATGGAGAGAAAGAAAAAAAAAGAAGTGAGAAACAAATACTAAAAAAATGGAAAGAAAATTATTTTCTAGGCTGATATCTTCTGAAATAATACTTAGAAAAATTACACTTAGCAATATTAACACCTACAATTTGGTAATTTCATTTTTTAATCTTGTTAACATTATATTTTCCCTCTATTTCAGTTAATTAAGAAGACAGATCTGACCTGACAATGGTCTCCATGGTGCGTGTAATCACACTTTCCTAAACTCTAATACACTGCTGTTTGTTATCACATTTTCTTAGGTTTCCCGTTGTTTTTGAAGACATTTTTCTCAATTGAATAAGAGCTGATAGGAGATAACATGCCAAACAAGATTGTGTGAGTTTTTGCTTTGAAAGCAACAGTAGAGAGAAAGGCATCATTAGGTAAGATTGCTGGGCAAGGGTTTCAGATAAGTACTTAACTGACAAAATACAGGCTGATGAGAACTAAGCTGACTGCAAATGTATAGAAAAAGCCAGAGCTGTCATATCTTACAAAAACCAAGGAAAATCACTGCACTGATCTTCTATTCCTTTATTCCTTTAATCCAACACAGTAAGAAGTGGCTTTCCAATTTGGGTCCTGATGTATTTGCTTGCGTCACTGTTTATAAAACAAATCAAGCAGAAAGTAGGGGAAAAGATCTCACTGTTAACCCTCACAGCCTAGCAGTTTTCCCTTGACTGATTGCAAAGTGCTTTCCAAACACTAATTAATCATGTTATAAGGCCACCACATATACTGATATTCTGTCAGTTTTCAATGCCAAAAAGCTTTGCAGCCAACAGACAAGCAGAAGTTAATGAATGGAAGAGATTATATACAGGAATAATTCAATTGGTAAAACGATGAGCAAGGAGAAAAATGAGATCCTCTGAGTATAGCTAAAAAGAAAGTGAGAAATGAGTGATTTTATTGTATGTCCAAAAGATTTCAGGTAGCATTATGTCTAAAGTACTTTTATTAAAAAATAAATATGTCCCCACCTGAAACAAAATTAAACTTCAGTGAACTAGTCAAAGGAGAGAAAAACTCACTATTAGTGGTGTGGAAATTCCCAGTGCAAAATTTCTTAAGCTACATGTGAAAGGCAATTTAACAGGGTGGCTTTGACTCTTGTTCCATATCAGACATGTCCTGCAAACTCACAGAATTATTGAGCCATAGGAAAATATGGGCTGGAAAGAGCCTCTGAGGTCTTCTTGTCTAATCCCTCACTCAAAGCACATCCAGGTACAGCAAGTTGTTCAGGGCTTAGTCTGGATGAGTTTCGAGTATCTCCAAAAATGGAGATGCCCATACCTGTATCAATATTTTGCTGCCCTCACAGCGAAAATGTGTTTGCTAAAATCCGATTGGAATTCCTGGTTTTGCAATTTGTGTCTGTTGCCTCTCATCCAATTCCTTTCCGCCCCTGAGAAGAGTTTGCCTTATCTGCATCGTACCATAATGTAGTCGTGGTCAACAATGAGACTACTCCAACCTCTCTCTTCCTCAGGCTCTACAAGCCCAACTCTATCTCCTGTTACTCATATATCCGTGTTCTTCTTCTGGATATCTGCTTTCTCAGATGACTGAAGCATAACTTAGGCTCCTGAATTAGGTGTCTAAACACCAACAGAAGGAGTCTGTGTTAGCCAAAAGGGAGGACAAAGCTGGTGGTCTTTGACCACAATTTGAGACTTGTGATCAAAAGCTGTTTCAGAAGCCCCAAGGTAAAAAAGTGAATGACTGACCCAGAAGAATTCTGCATTTTATGGTGACAACAGAAGAAACTCTGGGACAGAAGAAGCTGAAGGGACTCATCCAAACTAAGTTTGTCTGGCAGAGAAACTACTTTTGCCTACTTATCAGAGTACCTCACCCTTGGATCATTTTGTTGGATTCAGATGGTTAAGGCAGCCACTGGTGAAATGGTTAACTCTGAAATAGAAATCCTAGCAAAAAGACATTGTGTTAACAGCATTAGGAGTTCCTGACTCTTGGACAGCTGTTGCTTTTGTCTGTATAAAGATGTTGTATCCAGAAGGCTGAAGAATCAAAGAGAGTTAAACTCAAACAACTTCTGAAAAAGCTGAATTATAAATGTGTAATGGGAAACACGGCTTAGGAAAACAATTCACAGTCATTCCTTCTGAACTTGGTTACTTTCTTATAAATAGGAAACAGGCTGCTGAACTGAAACCAGTGGCTTGTCTTACTGAGATCTGCTCTGACAAATGGCTGTGCACACTTCTTCCCATTATGTGACCAAAAGGTCAGACTGATCTTATGGAGGAAGGGTTTTGAGAAGAGGAAATGATCACTGTCCAAAATACCCCATGGTCATTGCAACATAGATATGATGAGAGAATAAAAAGCTGCTGATCAGCCTAGGGGTGAGGTAATGGGGTTAGGCAATAGTCAGATTATGCAGCACATTTTTTTTTTCAAGTGACAACTAATATACAATCCAGCATGATTTTTCCCTCTTCACCTTTCAGTCCCTGGAAAATGACTCATGTGATGCATCAAATGATGAGACAGTGGGAATATGACACCAAGAACAGATTTGCCTGTGACCCTGAAAAGCTTCTCAGAGCTCTGCAGAGGGAACTGAGGTTCAGGCATGTAGCCAGTTACCAGTAAAAATGGGGTTCCATGTGTTGTTCTGATGGAAATACCTAGTTCAAATTAAAAAGGGTTCCCTCAGCAGCAATTTATCCCATTTAAACTAAAGGGGGATTACTAGTTTGTAAAACCATATAGATGTCTGGAGGCTGAAGTGTCTTAAAGTCCACAATGAACTGAATTTAAAACTTTCTCTCAAAGAAATGATTGACTACAATTTGCAAGACCCCAGACTGAGCTCTGTTGTACAGGAAAATTCCACAGAGGACATTTGGGTCCAACATGATTAAAAGTGCAGTGTCCTTCCTCTTCCAAGAACTTCAGAGGAACTCAGCAAAGCAACTAGTTTATGTACATTTTCACTTCTTAAAAAAGGTTAACTGAGTTCACTTTAACACATCACAGCCTGTGCTTTTTCAATCACGAGCACTGACCATCCTTGTGCACAATGCTTTATCTGGGCTTGCATGGGGACAGAGGAAGGAAGTAATAGGGAAAGAGATTCTCCTTTTTATTTTTTTGAAGTGGGTTAGATACAGCAAGGGTGATTTGAAAGGAGAAAATCTGGCACAAAGAGAGAACTGCTTGTGCCTCCGTTCTCGATGGAGTTTTGAGTCATTCATGCAGTGCAGTAGCTAGGGAGCCTGAGTGACTCATACATTGCTAACTATGGAGAAAAAAATAAATTTTCTGAAACATTCAAGCATTACTCACATTTTCACTTAGTATCAGCTGATTCTAGTAGCCTTATTCCACCTTTTGGGATTTAGTACAATGGGTTATATAAAAGACAGATTGGGCTCAAGCTTTCTTTTAAATTATGTGCTAAATATGGCATCAGACACCTTGCCTAGATTATTAAGTATTTTGAATACTCCTCAGTTCAGCATGGAACTTAATATCTTTAACAGGAAGGAGCTGGAAAAATTGCAAAATTCACATTAGAGTTGACTTCAAAAGCTCTTGGTTACTATCTTAATTTACATGTTGTCATTTTCACCCCAAAGGCTTCTGAAATGTTTGGCAACTGGTAAACAGAGCATATCCAGGGACTTATTACCCACTGTTAAACTGGTACAATTTCTAGGGTCTTCAGAATCCAGAATGATGGAAATACAGGAAAAATTTGAGTCTTTTACAAGATAAACAAGCCCAACTCTCTCAGCCTTCCCTCATATGCCATGGACTAGTCACCTGGCCAGCTTGGTGGCTCTCCACTGGGATTGCTCTCCTATGCCCAAACCTTTCCGTATGGGAGACCCCAAACTCAGACACAGCAGCTGATCCAGATATAGTCCCACAAGTGCTGAGTAAAGGGCAGTGGCCTCTTGCCTTGACCTGTGGGCCATATTTTTGCTGACACAGCCCAGAGTTAGCTTGGCCTTTGCCATAAGGAGCCAGGCTGCTTAAGAGCTGTCAGCAGTGATGTGGTGTGGGCCAGTGCAGACACATTGTGTGGCTGTGCAGGACAAAGATGCCCAGGAAATGCACATGTGTCAAGAGATCTACATATGGCCACACTGCCCATAATTTCATCTACTTGCTGTAAGACTGTGTAGACTATTTGTTAGATCCCTGGAGTGAAACCAGAAGTCTGACATAATCAATTTCCTGATTTATTAGATAAAAACGAATCATTTCAGTTTTAAAGAGAAGTGAAATGATGTAGACTTGTTTTGCAAATAGTTTCGAGGTCTACGGAGAAGTGCTTTGTAAGAGCCAGACATCATTTTGCATAGTAAATGTTTGTGTGAGACTCCTCCCTGCAGCACAACTCAATCCCAAAGTAAATTTTCAAATTTGTGCTGCATTAATCTAGGAACTTTAATATAACACTCTGGCCAGGAGTTTAGTATGAATCAGAAGAAAACTGGATGTTTTTCTGGACAATAGGAATACCCAGTTTGATTAGCAAATGTTACAAAATAAATAAAACCTCTGTGAGTTCTGGAAAGGCTGAGGATCCCAAGTGCAAAGCATGTTTGTACTCTGAATGAACAGGAGAAAAAAATAATTTCTGTTAGAGTATTTCCACAATGGTCTGATTCAATTTTGTGCTTCTTCCTCTGAAGTCCCTGATAGCCCTTTTCAGGGCCGACATTGACATCAGATGGGGAAGGTCCAAGATTTCCAGTGCTGAGAGAGTGAAATATTTCACCAGAGACCACTGACAGTCTTCACTTGTGGTTGAGACTGAGGTCCCCATGTACTATGGATTACCCAGACAAGAAACACGTGGACAGACTGATGTTGGTGCAGGACTGTGCTCCCCTTGGCATGCCTTCTCCAGCCCTGGTGTGCCTGGAGCTATCACTTTTGTAGATCCCAGAAATCTTACCTTAACCTTAATAGAGGCTTGGGATCGAGGCCAGAGTCCCTGGTACCATGAGTTGTCAAGATCAGGAAGTTGTGGATGGAGCAATGTTGGTGCAGTGACATGCTCTCCTTGACATGCCTTTTCCAGCCCTGGTCTGTGGATCTTGTAGGCACAGTGGTTCTCTGAATCCAAACCCTAATCCTTAACCCTAATGGCAGCTTTGTGCTGAGGCTGAGGTCCCTGCACCATGGATGGCCCAGATAAGGAATATGTGGAGGGGTCAAAATTGGCTCAGTGCCGTGCTCTACTCGGCATGCATTTTCCCAGTGCCTCCCCATGACTCCTTCCTCTACTCAACAACATGCAACAACATTTTCTTGCAGTTGAATGAGGAAGGATCAGAGGTTCTGAGATGCTGAAGCCCAGAAAAACAAGGATTTATCTCTTCTGATTGCCTAGCAGAACACACAAGGAAATATGGGCATGGATGTGGACATAGCAAGCTCAATCTGGCTCTGTAGTATACTAGGTTGTCAGATGTCAATCACCAAGGTTAATACTTCAACTAAGCCTAATTTCAACTCATGATACATTTGCTTAGGTGCCATTCCTTTTCTAGATAGATAGATAGATACATACATACATACAAACATGTATTATTTTTTAAAAATCTGATTAATAATTTCTAATGGATTTGATTCCTTTTAAAGTCTGGCTGACATTTGTTAAAGCCAACAGGTTTCTGTTGGGTAAAATAGTGCTTCATCCTCAGTGTGGTGCTCTCCAGTGCTCAGGACTGTCACAGGGGAGGCATGGGCAACACCAGGGCTTAGTCAGGCGTGTTCTGGAGTGTGCATATTTCAGCTAGAGACAGATGGTTGTTTGCTAACTAGAAATATGTAGGTTAATTCCATAGAGGAATGCATATATCTTTACCTGATTGCACTTCAGGGGAGATTTGAGTAGAACAACTTCAATGGGAATTGTGGGAAGCACGGAAAAGTCAGGTCACATTTCCTGTGGACTGAGGTGTAATATTAGATAATGCAGTTTGAAACTGTTAGCTAAGAGGTAAGATAGTGCTATTGCAAAAAGACTTAAAGGTTTTGTAAGGTTATTGTTAGGAAATGAATCACGAATAGGTCATGATTAACATAATGGTTATGTTACTATGTAATGAGCAGCCAAAATGTGAGTGCAGGATTCAGTGTTTTTCTCCCAACTCAGAGCTAGAAAATTTTGAGAGAAGGATATGACTATAAAGTGCTTTCCTGGCTAAAAGAAGCAAAGTGGATCACGAGTCTCCACCTTTGGTTACAGGCAGCTGAGGTTCTGTAGAGGTCTCTAAGTCCCATTGGGGCCCATTGAACTTGGGATACCATAGAGAAGGGTAAAAGAAATAAAGGTCATTCTCACATTGTAAGAACTAAAGGGACTCCAGCCATCAGCAAGTTTTGTACAAAAGTACAAAAGAAATATTCATGAGAGACTGAACAAATTACCTCTGACTGTGATTATTAAGAATGATATTGCAGATAAAATCTCCTGCTCAGAAAGTCCCTAATTCCTTGCAGTGGGTTGACACTGGCTGGATGACAGGTGTCCACCAAAGCTGCTCCATCACTTCCTTCCTCAGCTTGGCAGGGGACAGAAAATATAATGAAAGGCTCATGGTCAAGATAAGGACAGGAAGAGATCCTTCAACAATTACCAAAATGGGCAAAACAATTTCAGCTTGGGGAAATCAATTTAATTTATTGCCAATCAGATCACAGTAGGGTAACGAGAAACAAATCCAAATCTTAAAGTTACTTCTCCTCACCCCTTCTTTCTTCCTGGGTTCAACTTCACAGTCAATTTTCTCTCCTTCCTTCACCCCAGAGCTGAAGGGGGATGGGGAATGAGGACGGTGGTCAGTCATCACATGTTGTCTCTGCTGCTCCCTTTCAGGGGAGGACACCTCACACTCTTTCCCTGCTCCAGTGGGGGGTCCCTCCCACAGGAGACCGTCCTCCATGAACTTTTCCATCGTAAGAATTTCCCTCAGGCTGCAGTTCTTCACAAGCTTCTCCAGTGTGGGGACTCCTGCTGGTGCTGGAACATACCAAAGGAAGGACCACAGGGAGTCAAGGCTCCTTAGGGCACTCTGGAGAGACACAGCCTTGTAGGTGTTGTGGGACACCTGTACTGCCACACACCTGTACTGGCCCTTGTGTCCCACTGCTTCTAATGGGATCTCACATCCCTTTGCATGAACTTGGGGAAAAGGTTATCTGCACCCGNAAGGATCAGAGGTTCTGAGATGCTGAAGCCCAGAAAAACAAGGATTTATCTCTTCTGATTGCCTAGCAGAACACACAAGGAAATATGGGCATGGATGTGGACATAGCAAGCTCAATCTGGCTCTGTAGTATACTAGGTTGTCAGATGTCAATCACCAAGGTTAATACTTCAACTAAGCCTAATTTCAACTCATGATACATTTGCTTAGGTGCCATTCCTTTTCTAGATAGATAGATAGATACATACATACATACAAACATGTATTATTTTTTAAAAATCTGATTAATAATTTCTAATGGATTTGATTCCTTTTAAAGTCTGGCTGACATTTGTTAAAGCCAACAGGTTTCTGTTGGGTAAAATAGTGCTTCATCCTCAGTGTGGTGCTCTCCAGTGCTCAGGACTGTCACAGGGGAGGCATGGGCAACACCAGGGCTTAGTCAGGCGTGTTCTGGAGTGTGCATATTTCAGCTAGAGACAGATGGTTGTTTGCTAACTAGAAATATGTAGGTTAATTCCATAGAGGAATGCATATATCTTTACCTGATTGCACTTCAGGGGAGATTTGAGTAGAACAACTTCAATGGGAATTGTGGGAAGCACGGAAAAGTCAGGTCACATTTCCTGTGGACTGAGGTGTAATATTAGATAATGCAGTTTGAAACTGTTAGCTAAGAGGTAAGATAGTGCTATTGCAAAAAGACTTAAAGGTTTTGTAAGGTTATTGTTAGGAAATGAATCACGAATAGGTCATGATTAACATAATGGTTATGTTACTATGTAATGAGCAGCCAAAATGTGAGTGCAGGATTCAGTGTTTTTCTCCCAACTCAGAGCTAGAAAATTTTGAGAGAAGGATATGACTATAAAGTGCTTTCCTGGCTAAAAGAAGCAAAGTGGATCACGAGTCTCCACCTTTGGTTACAGGCAGCTGAGGTTCTGTAGAGGTCTCTAAGTCCCATTGGGGCCCATTGAACTTGGGATACCATAGAGAAGGGTAAAAGAAATAAAGGTCATTCTCACATTGTAAGAACTAAAGGGACTCCAGCCATCAGCAAGTTTTGTACAAAAGTACAAAAGAAATATTCATGAGAGACTGAACAAATTACCTCTGACTGTGATTATTAAGAATGATATTGCAGATAAAATCTCCTGCTCAGAAAGTCCCTAATTCCTTGCAGTGGGTTGACACTGGCTGGATGACAGGTGTCCACCAAAGCTGCTCCATCACTTCCTTCCTCAGCTTGGCAGGGGACAGAAAATATAATGAAAGGCTCATGGTCAAGATAAGGACAGGAAGAGATCCTTCAACAATTACCAAAATGGGCAAAACAATTTCAGCTTGGGGAAATCAATTTAATTTATTGCCAATCAGATCACAGTAGGGTAACGAGAAACAAATCCAAATCTTAAAGTTACTTCTCCTCACCCCTTCTTTCTTCCTGGGTTCAACTTCACAGTCAATTTTCTCTCCTTCCTTCACCCCAGAGCTGAAGGGGGATGGGGAATGAGGACGGTGGTCAGTCATCACATGTTGTCTCTGCTGCTCCCTTTCAGGGGAGGACACCTCACACTCTTTCCCTGCTCCAGTGGGGGGTCCCTCCCACAGGAGACCGTCCTCCATGAACTTTTCCATCGTAAGAATTTCCCTCAGGCTGCAGTTCTTCACAAGCTTCTCCAGTGTGGGGACTCCTGCTGGTGCTGGAACATACCAAAGGAAGGACCACAGGGAGTCAAGGCTCCTTAGGGCACTCTGGAGAGACACAGCCTTGTAGGTGTTGTGGGACACCTGTACTGCCACACACCTGTACTGGCCCTTGTGTCCCACTGCTTCTAATGGGATCTCACATCCCTTTGCATGAACTTGGGGAAAAGGTTATCTGCACCCGAGGATAGTCACAGGTGCCTCGTGCTGATGTAGCCAGGGGTGTCTCACTGTGCAGGTCTCTGGCAGAGTAGAGCAGCAGCAGAGACCAGGACCAGTGCTGCCAGGACCTGCACTGTCCTTACAGCCCCAGCGCTTCTGCAACCCCCCTCCATGGCAACAGCACTGGGGACACCCTGCTCATGGGGCAGCTGTGCCCCTCAGGGTGGCTGATCTGTGTGCAACAGCCCTGGGGACACCCTGCTCATGGGGCAGCTGTGCCCCTCAGGGTGGCTGATCTGTGTGCAACAGCACTGGGGACACCTTGCTCATGGCTTACCCTACAGGCAGCTGTGTCCCCCAGGGTGACCAATCTGTGTGCCCAGCCACCCCAGCCACGGCACACTTTACCTCTTTATCCATAACCTCCATTTTCCTTCTGCCTCTGTCCTGCCTAATCTCATGGCTATGCAGGGATGGACATAGCCAGGAAAGGAGCTGTGCAATGGTCCAGGCTTTGCTTTGTCTTATGTCACCATGCACATGTTGTGCAGGGCTGTGCAGTGGGGAAAGGAGGGCATCCTCTTGTTGCTCCCAGCCTCTTCATCACATTAAGCTTCTGGTTTAGAGTGGAAATTCTGGAGTACACTCTGCCATTTCCTATTATTCTGTGCATGACTTGGCACAATAAAGCCCTCTGTGGCAGGTCTCCAGGAGCTACTGTAACTCTCTGTATGCACCCTATACATTCTGGAGGAATCACAGGGGAATTAACACTGCTGTTTTCAGCCTGCTGCTGCAATGCATGAATAATCACAGAAAAAAATTGCTTTCATTCAACAGTGTGTGGGAATCTTTAAATTATAAAACTCACTTTCATTTAATTAAGGGGAAAAAATACCAACAAAAAAAATCATCGTTCATGTTAGGTAGTCTGAGATCCTTAATTTGTTTTAAATGAAAAGGTCGATGTCAGTTTAGGTTCAGCCTAGAAAGATGAATAATTTGTTTGATCACTTGAGAAACAGGAGATCATGTTGCCCAGTAACTTGTTATTATATTTCAGCAATAGTGTCCTCGCCTGAGGTTAACTAGAATTGTAGAACTGACAAAGAACTGAGCTGCTGTATCTCTGCCTTCACGTCCTGTGATAGCTACTACTGAAGCAGAAGATGTCCTCACAACAAGACACAAAAATATGCAGGAATAATAAAGAAAAAACATTCTCTTGAACCTCTGTAAATCCAATTTACATTTACGTGATTTGGCTGTGTTTCTTATTTTTAAAAAAATAAAAAAAAAAAAAACAACAAAAACCAGCTTAAGAATTCACAGTGGCCAATTATTTTTTGGAATCACAACCTTTTGATCAAAGAAAGACCTTCAGGGGTTATTTTCATTTTTCTGTTCACAGAAGAGAATCTCATTAGTATGGGAACTGTCTTCTCCTCTTGCCTGTACAGTGTAGGTCAGTCACATTCTCATCCTTCAACTGGACAATGCCTTAGATAGAGGAAGATCCCGGATATAGGGTTTCTGGGTTCCTCAGACATAAGGGTCTCTGGCAAAGTGCAGATGGATGTGCAGCTCTGTGCCAGCCCATCTGCTCACGTGTCAGAGCTGTGGGACACCAGTGGGGAGGGTGCTGCAGGTGTGGGTGGTGGTGGTGGACACTAGTAGTGCTTACAGAAGACCTCTCCTTGCACCTTTCCTGAGCAGGATTTGCCCATCCACTCCCTTCTCAGTAGGCTAAGTGCAATTGTAGGCTGCAGTTCCTCTCCTCCTAAGGTAACCCTCTAAATGCATTTGGACCTATTCCACTGCAAAAGCACTGCCTGACTCCCAGGAGAGCTGTGGGTGACCACCTCATGCCCTGTCAGCAAGCAAGGAGTCCAGGGCGTGTGTTCAGTCCTGCTTGGCATGTTGTGTGCCACCAGCAGACACAATGTGCCTTGATTTGGGCAATCTTTTCCCTGCATATGGCCTGGTCAGCTTGGCATTTACAGCTGCAGAAGGATAATGATGCCAGTGGGCTACAAAACATGGGCAAAGCCAGACACTGATATACCCTTGCTGGCAAAGCATTTTGTTGGCCTCTCTGAGAGCCCTTCATACCCAGGTGATAATTATCTGACACATCACTGCAGCCTCTCCCCATCTCCTCCATCCAGTCATGCAAACAAAATTTTGTCTGTGAAAGGTCATGGTGTTGTCCCCAGGATCTGTGTTCAGCTGCTCCCTCCACCCTGCTGCCTGCTGCCAGTGCTGCCACTGCTCCCTGTGCTTGTGCTGCTGGGACACTGAAACAAAGGAGTGGGTCTTCTGTTTCTAACGGGAACTGCTGGTTTCTGGGAAGCACAGAGAGTGCCCTTCCTGATCAGAAGCAGTCATTGTGGCTTGGGGAGGGACTGCTGCTTCAGCCCTGGGCATTTTATTAACTAGAAGAGAATTTGTATGAAGACCTCAGACTGTGAGCAAATCTGGATTTGCATCCACTGGCAGATAGCCACCGTATCCACTGTAGCAGGTCCAGACTGTGGCTGATGTGGGCATGGGCTCAGGAGGACTCCTCAGGCCTTCTCCTTCATGGCACATCCTTTTCAGGATCCTCAGGTGACTGCTCCACCCTGAAAAGGTCCTCGACTAACAGCACCTACTTGTCATACCTAAACACTGAGTCAGGAATCCTTTGTTCATACTTTTTTAATAATTCACCCCAAGCCAAACAGCCTTAGGATGTGAAGACTACTCTGGACTTTTCTATTTCTCCTTATCCAAACATTGCAAATAGAGTAAATTAATCCCTCTGCTCCTGCTCCTATGCTATCTCTTTGCCATTTTCCTTTTCACAGTATTTCATCCTTCTGCAGTGCCTGATGTGTGCCCAGCGAGCTTTTCACAGCACAGACTATATTTGGGTTTTTCCATCACTTGCTAGAGAAGTTCCTCCAACCTGACCCTTTCCTCCATAGGCTGCTATGAAACAAACTGCTGTAAAGTGCAAGAAGAAAAGCAAGGTCCAGCCCCTGTAGGGGACAAAGGTGCCTTACATGGTCCATACCCAAATAAATGCAGGTTGGTGTAGCTTGTTCATTCACTACACAGCATGCACCTGACATACAGTAGTAGCTATTTTCTGACAGCCTGCAGTCCCATCCTGGGGCTGTGTCCTCCAGGCAGCAATGTCAGGACTGCTACACAGCTCTAGCACATCAGCCCTGTTGTTGCTGTGGATTTCAGGTGAGGTGGTGGCTTTTGTATGAAAAACTGCCACTCAAGAAGTCAAGCAGAGGCTGATAAGAAAAGTCATTGCACAAGCTAGTACTTTCTAGCATATAAAAAACATTTTCTGGTTGTCTTTTCACTGCTATTTCACCCTCAGCCTCACTTTTCGTTTAAGACGCGTTGCAACCATCAAGGGTTTTTGAACAGTAAAATGGTCTTTTTTCTTTTTTAGCCTCAGCACCATTCACAACAGTAGCTCACTGCAAAGCAAAAGGTTTGTGAACTCTAGAAATAGCATCAATACCAGGGAAAATGAAAGGGTGAAAACCTCAAACCAATGTTTGTGAGACTGGGCTTCAGAAATGTGGGTGCTTGTCCAGCTTTGACTTCCTGAACATACTGAGAGGTGTTACACAAACACAGAGAAACATCATTCAGATATATGCAAATCAACAGGCCTCTTGCAGTCTGTCTTTCCCAAACACTTGTCTTGGCTCTTCTATAGCTGACATTACTTTTCCTGACTTCATACTTTTAGCTTAAAATTCATTGGGTGCAGTCTAAGTTCTTGTTTCAATGAGGTTGTCCAAGAAAGTACAACAAATTCAGCTGGAAGTTAGGAGGATGTGTTCAGTGACCAGATGAATAAAGGGTAACTCAGGCTTTCCATTGAGTAGGTGGAATGAAAGAGCAAACCATCTTTGAGGATGGTGTGTGAAAGGACTAACACAATGCAGTCACCCGAGATAGCCCAGGCATCCTTTTAGGCCTTATGATTCACATGACATTTGTGCCTTATTCTCAGCTTCTCAAATGTCTCTTGCTGTTACTGTTTTTAGCTTGATTTGCTAAAGAAACAAGGCTGATGAGGCTGCCCATCTGGCCACTATTCCTCCCACCTGCCCATTCTCCCCAAACCCCTGCGACCGTGTTTCATTCCAGTCTGACGTGGGATGGACATCTCAGGGGGAATTATTCTACAGGTGCCATAAAAATTCACTGCTCTTCAGTGAAGGATGCAGCTCTTGCTGGAGATAAGGGCAGGGTGAATCCAGCTGTTGGTGCCCTGTCTGTGGGAGCATCTGGATGGGTGCTGGGCAACAAGCACTTATTTATCAGGCCACTGGGGCACAGAACACTTGAAGCCTGAAACACATCATGTGGTCTCTTGCCTGTGGGATGATGTCCTAAAGGCCACAGGGCAGCTGGGTTATTAACATGCAAAAGCAAGGGAAGGAAGCACACATTTCTCCAGATAAACAAGACTTCCTCGTGTCTGCAGCTCACTGAGCAACTCCTGCATCCGTAACCCTGGGTAACTAACGGGTAAAGGATTCAGCTCTCGGGTTGCAGCTGATTTTGAGTGTTTGCATGCTGTTTGCTGCTTTGTGTGAACTGCTTCAGACATATATTTGATGTGACTCCTGAAGCTGTGCATGCCTTGTTTACACCACACAGCTACTCAAGTGGGAGAGGAGCATGAGGTCTCTTTGGGGAGCTTTGCCATCCATGCAGGAGCACTGAGCGAACAGTCCCAGTTCTGGATTTCCAGAGATGCTGACTTGTCCACCTTTCACACTGCCAAGGTGGCATTTAAGCCCACGAAGAGATACTGTAGTCTGGCAGAAATATAAACACGTGCTCAGGTCTGTCCGATGGGGCTGCTCTGCCTCTAACATTAACTGTGTGTCTTTGCAGGAACAAGACTGTTCTGTGCAACTCTGAAAGCTTTCAAATTGTTTGCATTTCCCCCCTTTACCAGACGGCCTTACTCTTCATTCTTTCAAAGCTACATTTCTTTTCCTGTAGGAAATTTCCTTCCTTCTCAGGTTTTGCCTCAGCCTTTTACAGGTATGAAGGCTGTAGTCCCACTCAGGTGCTCCCAGGATACCCGTGTGACTGGCAGACAATGAAAGATCTTGTCTTTTCATTTGCATGCTTTTTTGCTTCAAAGTGACTCAACGGCCTCTGCAGATCCTCACCTCCTCGGCCAAAGAGAGCTTATCTCTTTTCCCTGTCTGTTTAAACTTATCAAAATAAAGTCCACATGTTTAACAAGGAAAGCAGTGCAGGGTTAGTCCTGGCAAGGACACTAATGGCAAAGGCAGGATCTGGACAGGTAGTGCCAGAGGGAGACAGCTTGTGCCCTGCTCCTTTTTTGCCACTTCCATTAGGATTCTGCTCTGTAAATGTCACACTTGGTGTTTCAATGCCTAAGTTTCAACTGCAACCACACAATCTGCTTGTCTATAAGCAAAAGGCTTGCCTTGTTTTAAAATATGAATTAAAGTCATGAATTCACCCTTGGCTAAAATGAGTGTTTATTCCTATACTATGAACTCTGCTCCTGCAGAGAGGAAATCATTATACACGTCAATGCCCCCAGAAGTGGGGGGGGGGGGGGGGGCGAGGAGACGGGGCA